>CM049883.1:24557446-24822446 GCA_027474115.1 Schizopygopsis malacanthus
CCGCTCTGAAGCTAACTCTAAGGGCTTGAAAGGGGCTGTCATCAGACCTTCGAGGACGACTGATAAGTCCCAAGAAGGAACTGCCGTGGGGTGAACCGGCCTAAGCCGTCTGACGCCACGCATAAAGGCGGAGACCATCCGATGCCTCCCCAGGGGGATCTCATCCAGCTCTCTCCGAGCTGTAATGGCCGCTATGTAAACCCTAAGGGTGGTAGCAGCCGCCCCCGCTGTCAGCCTCTCTTGCAAAAACTCCAGCACTGGACCAACAGGGCAATTAACTGGGTCTATTGCACGAGCCAAACACCAGGATTCAAAGACGCCCCACTTGGAAGAGTACAGCTTCCTAGTAGCGGGGGCTCTGGCACTGGCGATGGTCTCCTGAACCTCGACAGGTAAAATATCCATCACGGCCCTTGGCCCTGTATGGGCCATACCCCATACTTCCAGAGCTCTGGTTGAGGATGCCAGATCTTGCCCTGAAGCTGGGACAGCAAGTCCCGCCTGATCGGAATCTCCCAAGGGGACCGATACAAGAGGGGAGTTAGCTCCGAGAACCAAGTCTAGGAGGGCCAGAATGGGGCTATGAGAAGGAGACGGGCACTGTTCACCTTTACTCTGCATAGTACTGCTGGAATCAGCTTTATTGGCGGAAACGCATAGACTGACATTCGGCCACGGGTGGGCGAACGCATCTATGCCCAGAGGAAAACTCAGGGAGAACCAGAGCGGGCACTGGGATGACTCTTGAGAAGCAAAGAGGTCCACCTCCGCTTTGCCAAACAGATCCCAAATCTGGGATACCGTCTGACGGTTCAACATCCATTCCCCCGGCCTGAGCTTCTGTCTCGACAGAAAATCGGCCGCGAGGTTCAGTATTCCCGGAACGTGAATTGCCCTCAAAGAAAGAAACTTGTCCTGGGACCAAAGGAGAAGACGGCATGCAAGCCTGTCCAGGGTGCGCGACCGTGAACCTCCCTGATGGATAATGTGGGACACAACCGCCATATTGTCCGTTCTGACTATGATATGATGCCCCCGAGAACGGGGAGAATACATCAGCCCTGAGTTCCAGGCAGTTTATGTGCCAGGAAAGGAACTCTCCTGTCCATTCCCCGCTCGCCGGTCTGCCTTCGAAGACCGCTCCCCAGCCCGTCATTGATGCGTCCGTCGTGATCATATGGCGACGGTGGATCGCACCCATTCTCACCCCGCTCTGGAGAAAAGCGGGGTCCCGCCATTGTAAAAGGGGTCGAGAGCAACTGCGCGACACCCTGATAAGGCGTGTGGCTGGTACAGTGGGGTGTAACCTCAGCTCTTTCATCCACCAAAGGAACGGCCTCATGTGAAGCAACCCTAGGGGCAACACAGGGGAGGCCGCTGCCATGAGGCCTAACAGCCTGCGGCAGGTACCTACAGAGACATGACGGCCTAGCTTGAAGCGGGCCAGACATGCTGTAAAATTGGATATCCGGGCAGGAGCCAAACGGGCCTGCATCTGAATGGAATCCAAATTAACCCCCAGAAACACGATTCGCTGAGATGGGAGGAGCACACTCTTCTTGGCGTTCATTCTGAGGCCAAGAGAATGGATGTGGCCGAGAACGATATCTCTGTGACGACTTACTAGCTCCCTGGAGTGAGCCAGAATGAGCCAGTCGTCCAGATAGTTCAGCACACGAATGCCCTGGAACCTCAATGGGGCCAGTGCAGCATCCATGCATTTTGTGAACGTTCTCGGCGCCAAGGCCAGGCCGAAGGGCAGGACCTTGTATTGGTAAGCCTTCTCTCCAAAGGCAAACCGAAGGAACCTCCTGTGTCGCTGAACGACCTGGATGTGAAAATATGCATCCTTTAGGTCGATAGTGACAAACCAGTCCCCTCCTTGAATCTGAGACATGATGGTTTTCATTGTCAGCATCTTGAACTTCCCTTTGTAAAGGGAAAAATTCAGACGCCGCAGATCCAGAATGGGCCTCAGGCCGCCGTCTCTCTTTGGAACAAGGAAGTAGCGGCTGAAGAACCCTCGTTCGATGTCTGACTGAGGTATTTCCTCTATCGCTCCTTTCTGTAGGAGGGAGGAAAGTTCTTGTTGTAGAACAGAAGCCTAGAAGAACTAACCGCCTCCCCGAATAACCCAGACTGTGAGATGGGTGCGTCCAGCAAGAACACCTTCTCCTTCTCACGAATCTCGGTTAGATTCAGCCACAAATGGCGTTCTGCGGCCACTGAACCCGCCATAGAGCGCCCCACGGCGCGTGCGGTGTGCTTAGTGGCTCTGAGAGCCAAGTCAGTGGCTCTGCGCAGCTCCTTTCACAGCCTCTGAAGTCAGACCAGTCCCCTCGTCCATCTCTTTAAGAACGTCCGCCTGGTAGGCCATCGTGTGGAGGGCCATGCCTGCCTGACCGGCCGCGATGTAGGACTTCCGATAAGGGCGGAAGTGGTCCTACACGGCTTGGTCGTAAGGAGGGGGCAGGACTTCCAGGAAGGCGCCAAAGAGGGTGAAAGGTGGGAGGCCAAAGTGTCATCTACCACCGTCATGGCGGTGTAACCCTGCTCCACAGAACCCACAAGGTTGGTGAAGTCAGCGGCCGCCGCGTTAGTAAGGCGGGAGGAAAAAGGCTGTTTCCAGGATCTGGAGATCTCTTGATGCAGATCACCAAAAAACGGCAGCTTCCTCCGTTCAGGCTTGGAATTTGGGCCGCTAAGGAACCGCTCATCGAGTTTCGAAGCCCGAGACTCGCGGGGCTCGTCGGGCCAATCCAGCGCGAGCTTCTCAGTGGTGCGCGAAAGCACGTCGACGAGCTCAGAGTGACGCTGAAGGCCGCACCTCCTGGCCGCTAGGCGGGAGCGCATCCGCTAAAGCAGGCCCGAAATCCTCGGAGTCGGAGGCTGCTGTTTGCAGTATATCATCTAGTCCGAAGGAAACTGTGTCATGTGCCCTAGGGCTAGGAAAAAGATAATCATGCACGAATTCAGCCGGTGAATTCGCGCGCACACGCTCGGGTGAGGGAGGGAGAGAAAAGGCGAGGCCTGTCTGCTCACTCTCCATCTCCTCGAGCTCAACATCCGAACCCCAGGTCGCGGACTTACGAGAGGCCGCGGAGGCCTCTGGGGCGCGACGGGGAAAGATGGATGACTCCTTTTCACACGCCTCAAGCCGAGAGCGGAGGGTTATGAGACAGAGATTCTCACAAAATTCTTAATGAAATATGGTATTTGGGCCAGAAAAATCGCAACACCGAACACGTGTCGCGCCATCAGCCAATGAATTGGCGTGATTCTATAAGGGCTTCAGACATCGGTCACGCAGAAGGCGTTCCCAAAGCGTGAATAGCTTTTCACGCAGCGTAAGTAAACCTATGATAGAGAACATTGGATTCTTAAAGTTACACATTTTTGATCAAATGCATTTTATTTGTTCTCAAAATAACTACTAGCCTAAAACTATACATGATTAACTATCACAGTTTTAAGTAGTGAATTGTTAGCCTAAGTTAAATGCTACACTCCAAGGAAAGGCCATAAAATAGGGCACGGTGTACTTCATATGTTAATATGAATTAATTTTCTGGATATATTTTTCACCAGTATATTTTAAATGACACAATGCATTTAGATAGACAGATTTTGATATAAGATCAAAAGTGTACCTAACTGATTAACAGTTATAGGAACAAACTAAGGACTAAGCATGGCCTGCTCTGACCATCATGGCCTCCTCATCATCCTCATACAAGGATTGTCTTTATCACTCAGTCTCCTCTCCACCAGTTCAAGTTCACACCGGTGCCCTGAGTTTTGCGACGGTTTCTGGGTTGAACGACATGTTTCCTGGAAACGGTGTGCAGCGGGGTTTGATATATGTTTTCTCTTGTTTGGTGGGTGTGTCAAAAATGTCAATCAGCAGCAGCATGTATGTATTAAAGAGACCGCTCGCACAATGGGTCCAAGTGAAGTCATTTAATGTGTCCGCTGCAGCTCGGTGTACGCGACAATTAAAGATATTAGAAGACATGTTTGTCATGAGAGTTTTATAGTAAGATAGCATATCAACATGATGATGATGTATTTATAAGTAAATGTAATTAACATCAAAATAAATTCACAAGAGCAAGTATATTGTTTGCACATGTTTGTTTACATTAAAAGCAAAATAACTTAAATAATAAGAGCACAAGTTTAGATCTGGAACTTCTTTAAGTCTAAATATCATGTAGTAATTCCAATGTGTGCTAGACACTGATTAATGTAACATAAAAATACTATACATATTTATATATTTTGCTATTGTATTGTGGAGTGACACTTTCATAAACTTTTCTATGCTCCTCTGATTATATAATGGTAAATATTACAATATCATAGCATAACAACAGTGATCAGCAATAATGATAAGCCTAATACTCACAATATAATAAGGTCATATAGATCATAACACAGTCTCGGAGGTAAGAAGTGGATTATCCTTCACCTGAAATGTTTGTCTTTTCATCCTGAAATGCGAGGCAAATGTTGGATCACAATACTTAGGAACCACAGTTTTCACAAGTAGCCTACTTGATTGGGATGTTCTGTTTTATTCTGGAGGCAAGGGCAGTGACGGTAACATCGAGTGTATTTTGCAGTATTAAACACGTATTTATACCGATTTCATCAGGCTCCGAATATTCTTCAAAAAGAACACAAAGAATGGCCTTCTCAGCTGCCATAGTTTCAACACTTGCGTCATCAGAACAGGGTGTTCAACACATCACCGTTTCCGTTTAATAATCGTTTTGCACCGTTTTTTCTTGGTGTGTGGTTGGTGGATGCTGCACACTGGTGGTGGATGAGGAGACCCCTCCCCTCTATGGAAAGCGCTTTGAGTACCCAGAAAAGCGCTATATTAATGTAACGAATTATTATTAAATTAATTATTAATTAAGGTGTTTGAAACTAGCAACTTGATTCACATTTGATGCGTACTGCTAGACACTGCTCAGTAACTGTTTGGTTAAGAGGGAAAATGTATGCCTTTTTTATTATTTGAGTCAATGTTCAAAAGTTGCCAAATACATTTTTAATTATAGCGAAATTTGTTGTCAGGTGCTTTTTGGAAAAAAAGTTGCTAGGGTAGTCTTAAAACTTGCTAAATCTAGCAACAAGATTGGTAAATTGGCAACACTGGGCTGATACCGTGGTCCAGGTCAACAGGAAGTGACACGCACGCTTCTCGATACTGTACGTGCACGAGCTAGAATCGCTTATCATCGATAACAACACTTCGGTTAGTAACTAGAAACTAGAGTAGACTAATAGGTTTTGTCGGAACACTGGATAAAGTCTCGTTTCATTTTAAAGGTTTTCACAGAACGAATTTTGTCTTATTTTTTCACTTCACAAATCAGAAAAAATGTTAACGACCAGGAAAAAATAAATAAAATGTCATAACTGCTTGGTTAAGAGGGAAAATCCTTTTTAATTATTTGAGGTGAATACATTTTTAATTATAGATTTGTTGTCATGCTTTTTGGATGAACAAACCCTTCAGAATATGGCTCGGAATAAGTTTGGTGTAAGCGCTACAGAAATGGAGATTTCTATAAAGTCTCGTTTCAGAATGTTTGTCTTATTTTTTCACTCCACAAATCAGAAAAAATGTTAACCAGGAAAAAAGAAATAAAATGTCATATTAATCAGGAATAATAATAAAAAAATAAATTTGGTGTAAGCTTGTTTTTAAAAGAATGTTTGTGCATGGAATAATAATAAAAAAAACTTGTTTTTCATGCACTTGTGTGTGTGTGTGTGTGTGTGGGGGGGGGGGGGGGGGGTCTCAGAACTGCGAGATATAAACTCAAAATGGTAAGATATAAACTACAAAAAAAGAGTGAGATAAAAAGTTATAGTTACGTTTATTTTCTGGCATAAAAAGGAAGACAAACTCAGAATTCAGAGAAAACAAAGCCAGAATTCTGAATTTATGTCTTATGATACTTTTCTTAAATGATCTTTTTAATTGTTTTAAATTCTGTTGCGTAAACAAGAAAAACAGTTGCAAGATGTAAACAGAACTCAGAGAAAAATAAATGTGAGAAACTCTTTCTTTGATATGGAGATATAAACTATCTTGTAATTCTGACTTTTTTCTCAGAATCTTCTTCAGAATTGGGAGACACAAAGCTGCACTAACGTGTTTTTTATTCTATGGCAGGAACAATCTTCCATCGATTTCGGACTAATTTTGTGTAAAGTGCCTTTAAAACTGCATAGTGTAAATAAAATCTAAAGATCCAAATAGATAAAAAAAAAAGATTAAATGTGTATTTTGGATATTTTTTCCACTTCTATGAAAGATGTTAAAGAATCTAAACGAAGCAGTGCATGGAAAAAATAAAACACATCTTGCCTTTAATGTCTCACAAAAAGTAACACATTTCAAACTCTGACGCAATGCTCGTTACACTGATTGATTGCTGCACTTACGCTAATTCAAGAGTCCTGCTCACTCCATCATATTTATGTTTGGTATACAGCAAAGAGACAGAAACAAACAGAAGAAGAGTGCCAGGAGGAAAGAAAACAGGAAGAACCAGTCCGAGACAAACACACTGTGATGTGGTTCGAGGGGAATACGTTAAAGACAAAAACATCTTGCTATAGCTGTCTGTGATTCCAGGAAACTCTGTTTGTGTAGAGTTCCACCGACACAGACATATTTCAGTGTAAGACCAGAGAACACACATTAACACCATTTCCACGCGGTGCTGTAAACATTGATGCTTTTATCAATGCTTTGGGTAAAAGCATCGGGTGGTGAATGACTACATGCACATACATGGAGGCATTTACTCCAAAGAAGTTTTAATAATGTTTAAAGAAAAGTTAAAACATCAGGAATAAGAATCACTTCTGCTTATAGACCAGAGCAAAGCTTCAGTATTCATGACTGTCAATGTCAATTCACGTTAAGACTTCTGCCTCCTCTAGTGGCCAAACATAAGACAAAAAGACATCTGAGAAACATGTGACCTAATGAACTCATCATAAAAATATCAGGAAAAACAGCAGTTAAAAGGTAGTGAAAAAACAGTTTCCAATATAAAACAAGTGTTAATGAAGCAGCAGTCAACCTTCATCTGCATTCATTAAACCAGGAAGCTAATATATATTTATAAAAGTTTATCCTTTATCATCCACAGAGATGAATGTCAGCAATTAGGTTAATGAACTGATTTTGTGGCATACACATTGGCTTGTAATAATTACATTTTTGGCACATCCCATTTTAGTGACGAATGCTACAGAAACTTGAAAATAAAGGCACAGCATCATAAAAACGACCTGTTAAAGGAGGTTATAAATGTTGGTACATTTCATAAATCCATTAATCATCCTCTTGCGTACAATACCTGCATATACAACAATATGCTTATTAATGCATACAATGCTTTGTAAACTCGCAATGCTTCATATAAAACTTGGCATGTGACATTAAGATGTAAAAACAATTATATAAAAACAAGAAAGTTATAAGATCCTTGGCATTCAAGTACCTTACGTTTCATAAATAAAGACTTGACAATCAATAACGAGCACACAAGAAACAAAACGTATGATTCTGAACACAAACATGCAGAAATACACGTGATTAACCGTCAGTTGTGCTTCCATGAAGTTAAAAAGAATAATCAGCTTTAATAACAGTTCTCCCATCATTGCAGAAAAGTGTTGCTTTGACATTATTGACATTTCATGAAAGGACATACATGAGTGCAGATGTGATAAATATGTAGATGAATGTGGAAATAAGTGCACTTAAGGCCGAACGCTTAGTGTGAGAAACTGATCAAACGCTACTGAGAAATATGATTCGTTACAATATAGCACTAACCCAGGATTTTGAGCTTGTAGCATGTCCTGTTTCTAACTAACAGCTAGATCAGTCCTCTAGATCCCGCTCGATGTACTTTTGTATGCGAACGCAGCGTGGACAGACCGGACACGTCGCCTTGCAGGAGGAGTGAAACACCGCTTTGCAGACGTCACACCTGAGAGACAGAAAACACCGTCACACATCATCCTCGTGATAGAAGAGAGAGCCAGCACAGCAGTGATGTCTAACGTGTGTCAGTACCTGGTGGTGCTGTCGAACTGGAAAGGGAAGATGATGCTGTCGGTGCTGCAGATCTGACATATGAAGCCCCTTTGGGTGCAAAGGTCACAGCTGTGCACGTGCTTGGAGCCAAACTGAATCAGAGACTGCAGGTAAGATTCGTAGTGTCCGTCTGCTATCTGTGTGCAAGAAAAACAAGTCTGATCACTTCATAGCACGCTTTTCTTCAACGAGGGTAAGGGTTTGATCAAATCAGGGATATCGTGTGATAATGTGCGATATTCCCATTCTTCAGATTCTGTTCAGTGCACTCTCAGAAAACACTCTTGAAACCTTTTCAAAAGGTACCAGTATGCACCCTTTAAGTGTACTTTTGAAAAGGTATTGCCCTTTCCCAAGAGTGTGGTTAGTTCACACCAGTGACAGAAATACATTTTTCATTTAAGAGCAATATATGCCACCTGACACTGATTTCATTTATTTTATTTTATTAAATATACTTAATAGGGGCCAGATTTACGAAACAGGGCAAATTAGCGCAATTCCATACAAGCGCTGATGGGGGGGAATTCAGCGGGTGATTTACTAACAATACGCACATTAAAGAACAGACGCAGCATCTCATTTCCATAATGACCAGCGCAACCTACCAAGAGCTGCGCAAATTACCGCCTGCTATTTTGGACGTTAGATAATGCTGCAAACACCTGTAAAATGACGAGCACAAGTCTTAGTAGACTGTTGTGGGATTCATTTAAATACTCTCCTCCCATAAATGTACCAATCGTTAGGGAAACTCCTATGTATATTCAATAAGAGTCACAAAAATAACAGTCGCATGCCTTTTCAGCGTTAATCTCCCACAGTAAATCCTAAACAGTAGTTCTTTAAAGCCAAATGAGGGTTAATGCTGGTGCAAACCGATAGTAAATCTGACCCAAAATATACAACTACAACCACCAGTAGGTGGCGCCAAATCACTGTCCTAATGAGTGGAGTGATTCATTTGGTCATTGAATCCTTTAATTAGCTGAATCATTCACAATAAAGAATCATTTAGTAATGAAGCACTGCGTTACTAGCTCAGAGATGCAAAACTACTGCTGTGCTTTCATTTGGAAATATTCATTGACAACAAAAATACTGACAACATTGTCAAAAATTTAACTCTAAATGTTTATTGAACAATGAGATCAATATGAGATTCACAATCATGCTCATAAAACCAGTCGTGCTATTTTTTTAACTATATCCCAGAGTTATTTTCCAAAAAAGTATGTTTTGTTTGGTAATATGCTAGATAAAATAAAAGTTACGATATTTTAGTAGATGTCAAGTATCGCACACCTCTAGATTAAATGATAAACAACAAACAATACCTGCTGCAAGTCCAATACACTGTATAGATCACAGTTATCCAGCAAGTATGTGCGCTGCTGAAGTCTGGAAATACAATACAGATTACTTGTGTTACAATCATCTGTTAAAGACTTGATCGTGTCCAAATTACAAACACATGCATGCATCTAATACACACGCTCGCACACGCACGCACACACACGCACACACACGCACACACAGAGAGAGACACACACGCACAGATACACACAGAGACACACACAGACACACCTGGGCTGGATCCGTTTGCTGATGCTGCTGCGGCACATGAGGACGTAGTCTCCAAGAAAACGCAGTCTTTGTCTCAGGCTCCGCACTTTCTCCATGATGTCAGTGTGATCAATCAGGTCAGGATTCAAAACGTCAAGCTGCAGGAGCGGCTCGTGATCAATTTCAGTCAGCAGCTTAAAGGCTGGTTTTGAGACCTGAACATATAGACACAAACGCATATGAACAATTCAGAAATGTTTGATTTGATTTCGTTTGATGAAAAATAGAGTATAAACAGTAATATTTTTTATATTTAAATATATATTTTTTCTGTTTGAATACATTTTAAAGTGTACTTTATTTCTGTGATCAAAGCTGTATTTTCAGCATCATTACCCCATTCTTCAGTGTCACATGATCCTCCAGAAATAATGTACATATGCTGATTTACTGCTCAATAAAGATTTATTATTATCAGTGTTAAAAACAGTTGTGCTGCTTTTGTGGAAACTGATATTTTTCCAGCTGAACAGCATTTAATGGTATTTTTTTATAGCATTATAAATGTCTCATCTCTTACTTTTGATGACTTTAATGCACCTTGCTGAATAAAAGTTAATTACTTTGTGACCACAAATGCATCAATGTTAGTGTATTTAAAAAAAATCAAGTGTATTAATATTCAGAATCTTAACTATCCAAATGAAGATACATTAATGAATAACTCTGCATTTCATGTAATGAATGTTACCAAATGACAGGCCTACTCTTTAGAACAAAATATCTGATTTGTTTATTTAATATCTATAAAATGATGAGAATATATTATCCTTCATTAAATGAAGTAAAATGGAACGTTTGTTAATTTGAGTGCATGAATAAGATCCAGTGAAAAGGTCCTAAGCGCTCACCTCACGTGCGGTTAGGTCCCAGTTGTGCAGCATGCGTGAGGGGATGATGCTTGTGTCTCCCCGGTGGCAGCTCTCACAGTAATACTGCCCGGAGAACTCACAGAGCCGGGCTCTGCCCAGAGACAAACCGATCTGACGAGGACAACCTGCGTACACATCCACAGCCGCTTTCACAGAGAGCCAGGGACAAACACACAAGAGCTCACAAAGGAAAGACACAACAGTGCCTCGCTTCTGAGCCGATGACAAGAGAAGACAAATACAGTTTAAAATAATAATGCATAATTCTAGTGTAATATTTGCATTGCTGGTTTCACACATTTCTGTTTAATATTTACAGTGTGGCAAAAACTAATGATTCAAGAATGTCAGTACTGGTGTAAACAAACTAATATATTTTACATTTCATATTTTAACTTAATGTTTTCCATTTCTTAATATTTAAGCAATTATTCAATTAACTTTATTATATTATTATTAATTACTATTGACATAAAAAAAACTTAAGTAGCCTTGCAATTTCATTAAATATTGAAATATTTCTGTTTAAATATTTTTTTTTTAAAGAAATTAATGCTTTTATTCAGCAAAGAGGCATTAAATTGATAAAAGTAAGAGACATTTATAATGTTACCAATAATTTATATATCCAATAAATACTCTTCCTTTAAACTTTCTACTCTTAATATCTATCCTGATTTTTTTTTAAAAGATCACATATCCACAAAAATATTAAGCACATTTTTCAAAAATGTTTTCAATCCTGATGATAAGAAATGTTTCATGAGCACTACATCAGCATATTGAAATGATTTCTGAAGGGACATAACAAATATATAAATAACAGATATTAATGATAAATACAGCTGCTTTATTGATTTTAATAAATACAATTATTAATCTATATCATAATATAATAAATACATAATAATAATATAGAATTAATAATAATCGATAAATATAGACTAAATTATTACTAAATAATCTTGAACAGTTACATTATAACCCCTTTTTAAAAACAAAAATATCTCTACTGCTTAATTAAAATGCATTAATTCAGATATTGAAAACGAGAGCTTGTTAAAAGTCTCTGTCTGTTTGATTTGCATTCAATTATAATTCAAAATAACTTCTATACAAAAGAACCCAATCACGCCAGCCGCTCATACCTGCACATCTTGTAGTTTTGCGCATCTAGTCCTCTCTCATTCGGGAGAGTAGACAGGTGAGACAGCAGCACCCCATCTCCCTTCAGTCGGTGTTTGACCAGCTTGTGGACACTGCCCACTGCGGAGACGCCCTGAACCGCTCCATCATCCTCCGTCTCCAGATACGAGTCGAGCGCTCCTCTGATCAGACTCCTCCATCCTCGCGCTTCCTCCCCGCTCTCCGCCCGCAGCGTCAGAGTGTCCCGTGCAGTCAGAACCTTAAAAAACGCCGGACTTCCTAGAGAGACGTCAGGAACCACATCCCTGATGTTCCCAATGGGGTGTGAGAACAGAGGCGTCTTGGAGTCCCCTTGGACCCGGTAACCTCTGAGGGCCTCCAGGGAGAGAGAAAGTAAAACAGACTGCCAACCCTTCTCCTCCAAGTTCTGATAGACCACCGCTTCCTTTATGGCATCTGGTTCTGGGTCCTTATGGCGGGTCCAATCTAACTGTGGAGTATCCGGAAGCTCTGAGATGGTGTGCTCTGGGCTTGAGGGTGTCGGTGACGGGACGTCCTGGATCACCTCCCACTGTTCGTCTCTCATCATGGGCCGTAGTTTGCTGATGGCCTCCACGATGCGATCCACCCAGTCCTCTGCCTCTCCTCGAGACGGCGCGCGGACGTAGATTCTTTTGCCTGGGAAGGAGAGCCGGAATCGGCCCTCGGTACTGGAGGACAGGTGGACGTCTTCGCAGCGCAGCAGGGACAGGTTTTCGTAGCAGATGCGCTCCTCTGCGTTGATGTAAAGCCGCAGCTCAAACGGAGAGAGCTCGCAGTAATAATCCCACCACATGCCCACCGCACTGCGCCGCTCCAGCTGACCCAGCTTCAGCAGACCCCTGAACGGGTTCGGAAGACCTGACAGAGAGGAGAGTCCACTTTATACACACATCCAGCATTTCTAGTCAATTTTTTTTTTATTTAAATTGCCGTTTTTTTAAACACAAGGTTGTGTATGTATGCTTACTCATCCTAATGTCATATACAAAAGTTTGAAATCCATTATACATACACACATCATGAGTGTTTTTGTAAATTTTCAAAAATCATGTTTTCATTATGTTTTGTATTTGTTTACCTAATCAAAATTACCCAACTGCAGTTTGATTGAGATTAATTGGAATGCACAAATGAAAAAACAGAGTTATCTGATTTTGCAAATGAACTCTTCATATACACACACACACACACACACACACACACACACACACACAGGTGAATCTCAATAAATTAAAATGTCGTGGAAAAAGTTAATTTCAGTAATTCAACTCAAATTGTGAAACTCGTGTATTAAATAAATTCAATGCACACAGACTGAAGCTTTGGTTCTTTTAATGGTGATTATTTTGGCTCACATTTAACAAAAACCCACCAATTCAATCTCAAATTAGAATACTTCATAAGACCAATAAAAAACATACGAATAAAGATAAAACAAATATTTATGGGGGGTTATGATCGTGCCATTTTGGCTATATGGGGGTGCTCGAATGTCTGATTTCACTGAGAACTACCGGTTTTCTCACAATAAGTTAATACAGTCTATGATAATATTCTAAATAAGAATCTGGAAAGGAAGAAGCTATAAATAAATATTTTAGCATGCGTGAATAAATACAACCCCCCTATAGTTTTAAGTTTCACTTTTCATAATCCGTGACCGACAGAGGAGCATGCGGCAGGAATTTAAATCTTTAAAAAGACTCAAATATACACAGACAGAGTGAAAGACTGGATTTTATTTCGAGGTAGTGTACGGTACAAGTTATTTCAAAACATTTGGGCTGCTTTATATATAGTGTATATAGGTCTACTATTATTTTTCTCGTATGAGATGCATTGTTTGAGTTGCGCTGCAGTAAAAGCGCTTCATTAGGAGATGATCTCTTCAGAATGCATCGTGAGCAGGACAAACAACAATACTATTAATGACTATGACTCAGACTGTCATATACACAACATTATAATGAGAACACTATTATAATAAAACGCTGTTCATTTTGAGTTTCTGCACGTTGTTGGATGAAGAACATCCACAAAAGGAGCTATTCTGAGCCACTATATGTTTGTATGTGTGTATAAATAGATATATTCTTTTCGCACACATTTTTCATATTCTTTAAGTTAGTGTATTCTAAGTAACCAAATTTGTATATTTTATTTACAGGCAATAACCCGGTTTCCCCATCGTCTTCCAGTTCTTAGTTTAATCTGAAGTATAAAAAAAGAACTAAGACCAATAAATAAAAATGAATAAATACTTTAGGTGTATTTCAAGAATAAAATCTAAAGACCAACTATAAACTAAACTCTCCAAAAATGACAGAAAACAACCAAATTAAATTCAACTGAAATTAAAGTGAAAACAAATATAATTCAAAATATTAACAAAAGCTATTATAGTATATCAATGTTAAAAATGTTTACAATTTTCATAATATCTTCTTTCATGTTCCTCAGAAAGTCATACAGGTTTGGAACAACATAAGAGTGAGACAATAATCAAAGAATTACCTTTTTTTTGCTGAACTATCCCTGAAGAAAGTAAACAAGGTTTAAAAGCAGAAATTTGAATATCATACGTTTATTATTTGAACTGTTAAGCGGTCCGAATTGCTTGTTAATGTTCTAGGTAGATGAACTTGTATAGAGCGAAGGCTGCACTGAACCCGGAACAGTCCGGTAAGAAGTGACAAAGCAGTGAACAGTAAACTGAGTCCGGTAAGACGTGACAAAGCAGTGAACAGTAAACTGAGTCCGGTAAGAAGTGACAAAGCAGTGAACAGTAAACTGAGTCCGGTAAGAAGTGACAAAGCAGTGAACAGTAAACTGAGTCCGGTAAGAAGTGACAAAGCAGTGAACAGTAAACTGAGTCCGGTAAGAAGTGACAAAGCAGTGAACAGTAAACTGAGTCCGGTAAGAAGTGACAAAGCAGTGAACCGTAAACTGAGTCCGGTAAGACGTGACAAAGCAGTGAACAGTAAACTGAGTCCGGTAAGACGTGACAAAGCAGTGAACAGTAAACTGAGTCCGGTAAGAAGTGACAAAGCAGTGAACAGTAAACTGAGTCCGGTAAGAAGTGACAAAGCAGTGAACAGTAAACTGAGTCCGGTAAGAAGTGACAAAGCAGTGAACAGTAAACTGAGTCCGGTAAGAAGTGACAAAGCAGTGAACAGTAAACTGAGTCCGGTAAGACGTGACAAAGCAGTGAACAGCAAACTGAGTCCGGTAAGACGTGACAAAGCAGTGAACAGTAAACTGAGTCCGGTAAGACGTGACAAAGCAGTGAACAGTAAACTGAGTCCGGTAAGACGTGACAAAGCAGTGAACAGTAAACTGAGTCCGGTAAGAAGTGACAAAGCAGTGACAGTAAACTGAGTCCGGTAAGACGTGACAAAGCAGTGAACAGTAAACTGAGTCCGGTAAGACGTGACAAAGCAGTGAACAGTAAACTGAGTCCGGTAAGAAGTGACAAAGCAGTGAACAGTAAACTGAGTCCGGTAAGACGTGACACAGCAGTGAACAGTAAACTGAGTCCGGTAAGACGTGACAAAGCAGTGAACAGTAAACTGAGTCCGGTAAGACGTGACAAAGCAGTGAACAGTAAACTGAGTCCGGTAAGAAGTGACAAAGCAGTGAACAGTAAACTGAGTCCGGTAAGAAGTGACAAAGCAGTGAACAGTAAACTGAGTCCGGTAAGAAGTGACAAAGCAGTGAACAGTAAACTGAGTCCGGTAAGAAGTGACAAAGCAGTGAACCGTAAACTGAGTCCGGTAAGAAGTGACAAAGCAGTGAACAGTAAACTGAGTCCGGAAAGACGTGACAAAGCAGTGAACAGTAAACTGAGTCCGGTAAGACGTGACACAGCAGTGAACAGTAAACTGAGTCCGGTAAGACGTGACACAGCAGTGAACAGTAAACTGAGTCCGGTAAGACGTGACAAAGCAGTGAACAGTAAACTGAGTCCGGTAAGAAGTGACAAAGCAGTGAACAGTAAACTGAGTCCGGTAAGAAGTGACAAAGCAGTGAACAGTAAACTGAGTCCGGTAAGAAGTGACAAAGCAGTGAACAGTAAACTGAGTCCGGTAAGAAGTGACAAAGCAGTGAACAGTAAACTGAGTCCGGTAAGAAGTGACAAAGCAGTGAACCGTAAACTGAGTCCGGTAAGAAGTGACAAAGCAGTGAACAGTAAACTGAGTCCGGAAAGACGTGACAAAGCAGTGAACAGTAAACTGAGTCCGGTAAGAAGTGACAAAGCAGTGAACAGTAAACTGAGTCCGGTAAGACGTGACAAAGCAGTGAACAGTAAACTGAGTCCGGTAAGACGTGACAAAGCAGTGAACAGTAAACTGAGTCCGGTAAGAAGTGACAAAGCAGTGAACAGTAAACTGAGTCCGGTAAGAAGTGACAAAGCAGTGAACCGTAAACTGAGTCCGGTAAGAAGTGACAAAGCAGTGAACAGTAAACTGAGTCCGGTAAGACGTGACAAAGCAGTGAACCGTAAACTGAGGGGGACCGAGATGGTAAAGTTGTCATCTTATAAACATGTGCCGTCTACAGGTGTCGGACTTGTAATTTAGCAGATGACTTTCATTCTGAGCCCCTGAGACCTTCTTCAGTTTCAGTTTCAGATGTAATTATGGTTTAAATCCTGATCATACTTGGGGTCAAATCTCAAAGTTCAGTGCATGGAGCAACCACTGAAAGCCTTTTTATAGCTCTGAAAATTAAATCTAGCACTTAATAACGGTGTGTGAAACCAATAAAAGGGAAGTATAAGCATGAGTGCTAGTTTTTTTTTTTTAAGGTCATCGTCCTGCGAGAAGGAAGTTAAAAATTGAAGCACAGCTAATACATTGTAGCCAATAAAAACAGACAGACCACTACTTTTCTGCTTAGGGCTTGGCAAGTAAAACGTCTTAGGAAATTCCCGTCTCGTGTCCTTCTTACTAGGGGTGCACCGATCCGATATTCAGGATCGGTATCACTTCGATACTGGCCTTTTCTGCTGGATCGGGGTAACGGTCTGACGAGACCGATCCAAATCCGATATTCTGCATAGCTAACATTGTGTTATTGTTAAGCCCCACAAAACAGCATAAAGTTTTCGTTCACTATATTTCAAGTGTTCTGAAGCCGTTATATAATTGAATGAGGTATAGATTAATATTTAGGTCAAGTTCACGTAAACTCTTATCTCCGCTGCAGCTCCCTTCATCCTCCATTCAGTGTTCAAACTGTGCCGCGTTCGGTTATGATTCAAGACGATATAAACGCTCTCCACGATTCCTACTATACTTGATCTGCAAATAAAGTTCAATGGTTTTGCATAAAAGGACTTTATCTAACGCAGGGGTCTGCAACCTTCAACGACAAAAGAGCCATTTTGGCTCCTTTCCTACCGAATAAAATTCACGTGGAGCCACAAAATATTTGATGCCCAAATAAAGATAACACGGCATATAGCTAAAGTTTTATATTCAGATGTTACAGGGCAGAGGAGTAGCAATCATTTCAGAAGTGAGGGGGACAGAAATTTCAAACGTAGTAATAATAATAAATATTATAATATTTATGCATGTATAATTGACAAAAACATTTTTTTTTATTTGGCTCAGAAATAAAACATACTGCTGGACAATAACCAATAATTTGTCTTATTTTTTATAAATATTTTACTAATGACAATTTTATGGTTATGAGTGTACAATCAGTATATACTGCAAACACTTTTTCCATTTTTATCACAGAATAAGGAAGAAAATATGTGTGAGCCTGGACCACAAAACCAGTCTTGAGTGTAGCAATAGCCAAAAATACACTGTATGGGTCATAATGATCGATTTATCTTTTATGCCAAAAATCATTAGGATATTAAGTAAAGATAGTGTTCCATGAAGATATTTTGTACCGTAAATATATAAAAACTTCATTTTTGATTAGTAATTTACATTGCTAAGAACTTTATTTGGACAACTTTAAAAACAATTTAGATTTTGTTGCACTCTCAGATTACAGATTTTCTAATAGTTGTATCTCATAACAAACCACACATCAATGGAAAGAATATTTATTCAGCTTTCAGATGAAGTATAAATCTAAATTTCGAAAAATTGACACTTAAAACTGGCTTTGTGGTCCAGGGTCACATATTGTATAGCTTCTGTACTGTAATTAATGCGGTTAATTACCACTGTATCATTCATATTTATTATCTGGAGAAGAATTGAAAAACACACAAAGCATATCGTCTTCAGGTTTCATCAGTTAAGTTTTATTCAGCTTAGCTACAGCGATAGCAGGATGCAGTCAAGCGTTACTATTACTTCTCTATGAGTCCGATTTGGACTTTCTGCGTGAGAGCGCCCTCTGGCTTCGAGAATGAATGAAACATGCAGTGCGTGAGAGTTTAGCGCTCCGTGATGCTCACATCGTTTTGGATATGACTAAAACGCATCCAAAAGGACGTTACTATCTTTTCTCTTTTAATTTAAATCTATATTTACTCACAATGGCCCTTGACAACCTCTACTTTAACACACTTGACCGAGAAAAAGTGCAGTGGAAGAGTTTAGGTTGTATTAAAAGTCGGGGGACCACCTCCCCCGCGTACTGTATACCCACGCTACAGGAGCCACCGCAGAGGGACGAACGAGCCGCGGGATGCCGACCCCTGATCTAACGTTAGCTAGAGTCTCGTGCTGTTTCTAAATCGTGTTACTTTCTATCAGGTGTCTGTAGGTCAAAACACTGTCGTAGAGAGCACTATGAAGGGTTCTTCGCAAGCACAGTAACTGACATTTAACAGTTAAAAGAAAAGGCTTAAACTGTCACACAGATTTTATACACTACGCATTAATGTCTCTTTCCTTTGTGCATCGAGCCCTACTTGTTGGAGGGCTGTGACTCAGTGTTGCTTCAAGCGTATCATTTTGCACACGGGATGTGCATAAGTGCTTAATGTCGCTCTGTATTGGAGCCTTTCGTATTATATTTTTGTGCAATGAAAGATTATTAATAGCCTTTCTTATTATCTTTTTCGTCTCATCTGTTATATGGTGCTGCCTCATTACGTTTAAAAAATAAGTGTATTTTAATTGCACAGCATATATATTTCTATACAAATATATTACTTGTTTTCCATGAATGTATTTTACAACAATACAAAGAGCAATATATAATAATTTTTTACCAGATTTAGTCCTACACTTATACACTTTTCTTTGTTCCCCAATAATAATTTTTTCACTAATTTTAGATTTTATAAAATGATGCACTCATGATTTTTTCTAGAGTTTCTTTTGCTACTGAATTATCCACTAACCTAGTTTATAAAAGTATTTTTTTCATAGATTATAATTACATATCCATTAATTTGTTGTTTTTCTTTACAGTAAAGTCTATATTAAGTAGATTGTGTGTAAAACACAAAAGAGTGATGAGCAGGTCAACACACACCGAGATATAGAAATTCTACACTGATTTAAAAAACTGTGCTGGTATCGGATCGGTATCGTATCGACAGATACTCTGAATTTTTGGTATCGGATCGGAAAAAGTGGTATCGAGCCAGCCCTACTTCTTACCGTTTTGTCTCCGGTGCACTACACTAGGTGGTGACTGGATGCCGTCTGCTTCAGCGGGAAGCGTCTCCTGCCCGTTTATCTGTGCGATGTCAATGACGGCATACGCTTCAGAATAGACCGTTTTCTCTGGTTTGCAGAAATCCTCCTCTGATATCCAAGATGTGGATTTCTGAGACACAAAAAGGTGCAGATTTTAAGTAGCTAGAGACAGACACACCGTCAGGTTAACAATAAATAAATTAAACTTTGTATACAAACATTTTTGTGATATAATCGTGTTTCTACTGTTGTGGTCATGATTCTGATTTATTTAAACATAAGCTGTTAGTGAGGTCTCATTTAAGATCAAATTAGTGCTGTTAAGCGATTAATCACATCTAAAATGAAAGTTGTTTACTTAATATATGCATGTGTACTGTGCATATTTAATATGTTTATATAAATACACACACGCATGTGTATATTTAATAAAAATGTTGTTTATATATTATATATTTATAATGAATATTTTCAAAATATATACTGTATGGGTGTTTTTATATTTACATAATGAATATACACAGTACATATATTAGGTAAAACACTTTTTTGGTTGCGATTAATCGTTTGACAGCACTAGTTAAAATACAAAGAATATGTAATATAGTGCAAATATTTAGCAAAATGATCCTCTCTAGAGTAATTTGTTTTGGAAACTCAAATATTTGGACGTTACGTGACATTGTTTGCAAGCGGTTTTATTGAGGTCTTTTTGCAGTTGAAATACTGTAGCATGAGAAATTATGCACTTCGCCAAATCTTTCCACATGTTGTCATTTATATTCACGTTTATTTTGTGCTGTAACTAGAGGAAGAAATGATTGGGTCACTTGTGCTTTGAATCTCATGATAACCTTTACTGTGCTATATTTGCATAGGAAAAGTACCAAAACAAAGCTTACTGACGTTTGGTTCGTGCATTGAGTGAAAACAGCATAGACTGAAAACTGGTTTATCAAAATGAAGATCGATTAATCTATATTAATAACCCAGCACTAGTTCCAAATGTGTGAGAATGCAAGTGTTGGTCAATTAATTTTGAAACAATATCCAAGTTCATTTTGGTGGACCGGTTAAATAAGCATATATTTCACTTTATAGGTTTAAGAAATGAAAGCCTGAGAATATGAATCCTTAAACTCACACAGGAGGAATACAGAGAGTCCGAGGAGGTTTTCCTGCTGACGGTACTTGCGGTGCGTCTGTATGCAGCATGCTGGGATTGCTCCACTGAACTACAGGCGGTGGAGGTCTCTGAAGAAAGAGCGTCAGAGGTCTTCTCAACAGTCGCGGTCGAAGTAGAAATGGATTTTTCCGTTGTTCCTTCTTCCGTCTCAGCTGATATGTTTTCTGAGCATGCTTTAGATTCCTCCGAGATGTGTGCATCTGATTGATGTGTGTCCAGGGCAGCTGCTGGAGACGCGGCACGCTTGTGTGTGTTGTCATTAACAGCTTGTGTTGCAGAGGCTGAAGCTGGTATGAACACATTAAAGTCTTCCTTCAAGTCCTGATTAGAGGAACTGTTGTCTCTGAAAACAATCAGGCAAGACTGTAGATTACAACATTTCTACTCACAAAAATGAATTAATCAAGTCACTTTCACATTTACTTTGTCCTAACTATAATTGTCCTAACAAGCTTTCAAGCATGGAGGTGTCTAAGCTCAGTAACAGAAGCAGTAAAACCACGACTAAGTACATACCTGATGTTTAATATACAGCTGAATAAAAGGATTTTGGTTGGTGAAGAAAATACAAAAACCAGCAACTGACAATGTTTTACTGCATGAAGCTGTTTGCTCAAAAACTGGGTCAGATGGTCCAACGCTTAACCAGTCAATTAGACACATTGACTATGGAGTTTGACATGAATATGTTTTAATCAGGATGCTTTAAATAATTAATTTAGAGCTGCTAAGCAGGTTTTGGCATATTAACAGCATACTGACAGCAATGCTTTGAAAATCAGCAGAATATACACTAGTCAACATTTGAAGTGGATCAAAACCTCTCATTAAACTTTTTTTACTTTTTTTGATCCACTTCAAATGTTAACTACTGAGACGATGACTACCGTTCAAAAGTTTGGGTTCAATAAAATCTTTTTTTTTTAAAGACAATAATACTTATTTTGCAAGGATGCATCTGAAGATTATCAAAAGCGACAGTAATGACTTTTAATATGTTGCTTAAGATTTCTATTTTCAAATAAATGCTGTTATTCTTAACTTTCTATTAAAATAATCTTAAAATTATTTACAAAAATAAAAAATAGCAAAAAATAAAAGCACAACTGTTTTCAACATTGATAATCAGAAATATTTATTGATCAGCAAATCTAAATATTAGAACGATTTCTGAAGATCATGTGACACTGAAGACTGGAGTAATGATGCTGAAAATTCAGCTTTGACTCAGGAATAAATGACATTTTAAAATATAAAAATATATATATTTTTATGTATAAATGCCATTTACATTGTGGAAAATTTAATTACTACAATATTTACTTCCTTTTAAGTACATCTTTTTACCCATCGGTAGAGTACTGTTACAAACTGAATAAAATAACAGTGCATAATAATAAAGATTTGTAAACAGTAAAAAAAAAAAAAAAAAAAAAAAAATAAGAAAATCGTTTAATTTATTAGTGTGTTAATTAGGGACCGAGCACCGATGGTGCAGAGGACCCTATTGAATCTGCTCCGTTTATTATTATTAGGGACCGAGCACCGATGGTGCGAGGACCCTATTGAATCTGCTCCGTTTATTATTCTTATTATTAGGGCCCAAGCCAGAAAGGCGCAGGGCCCTATTGTTTTCCTCCGGATTCTTTTTTTTTTTTTTTTTTTTATCGACTATCCGGGCATTTTTGGGGGGCTTAACATGGTCAAAAACTCTAGAAAATTTGCACACACATTGGAACCCGCGGCAGTTAGGACGCCGCTGAGGCTGGGACCCGGGCGTGGCACAGAGGCTCTACAGCGCCCCCTGGAACACCATCAGAAAACTTGATGAATAGCTCACACATACTTGCACGTATTCATATGAAACTCGGTACACATATAGATCTCATCATGCCGAACAACTTTTGCGCTGCATGTCATGGGCTCCGCCCAACAGGAAGTCGGCTATTCAGGGCTGTTTAAAAATCACATGCTCTGGAATTTGAAATACTCCTCCCAGGATTTTCAACACACGAGCACCAAACCCGGTGAACGTGATCTCAAGACATTGGGGATGCTAAATTGCGGAGGGATTTTTGATATCTCAAACGGTTTGCCCGTGGCGAGGCGATGAAGTTATGGCGAGAATTGAGAGACAGGAAGTGTCTAATAAAGTCCACATACATTGTCTGATTTTGATCACAATTCAGTGGTTTGTTCGGTGTATGAAGCCGATCGCATCGATGTGACAATTATGAGGCAAAGTTATAGCGCCACCAACTGGCAGCAGGAAGTGTGTGATTTTCAAAATGCTTTGAATTCACCATCTTACTTTTACCCAATTTGCTTCAAACTTCATCAGAATACTGTAAAAACATGGCCGATGTGAAACTCTGAAGGGAATATTGATATCTAAAATACTGTTGCCATGGCAACGTGTCAAACCTCAATATTCTTTTTTTGGTGATTTTGAGGCTATCCGGGCATTTTTGGGGGGCTTAACATGGTCAAAAACTCTTGAAAATTTGCACACACATTGGAACCCGTGGCAGTTAGGATGCCGCTGAGGCTGGGACCCGGGCGTGGCACAGAGGCTCTACGGCGCCCCCTGGAACACATCAGAAAACTTGATGTGTAGCTCACACATACTTGCACGTATTCATATGAAACTCGGTACACATATAGATCTCATCGAGCCGAACAACTTTTGCACCGCATGTCATGGGCTCCACCCAACAGGAAGTCGGCTATTCTATTGTTTTCCTTAGGACTCTTTTTTAGTTTTTTTTTGACTATCCGGACATTTTTGGGGGGCTTAACATGGTCAAAAACTCTTGAAAATGTGCACACACATTGGAACTCGCGGCATTTAGGACGCCGCTGAGGCTGGGACCCAGGCGTGGCACAGAGGCTCTACGGCGCCCCCTGGAACACCATCAGAAAACTTGATGTGTAGCTCAAACATACTTTCACGTATTAATATGAAACTCGGTACACATATAGATCTCATCGGTTTGTTCGGTGTATAAAGCCGATCGCATTGATGTGACAATTATGAGGCAAAGTTATAGCGCCACCAACTGGCAACAGGAAGTGTGTCATTTTCAAAATGCTTTGAATTCACCATCTTACTTTTACCCAATTTGCTTCAAACTTCATCAGAATACTGTAAAAACACGGCCGATGTGAAACTGTGAAGGGAATATTGATATCTAAAATACTGTTGTCATGGCAACGCGTCAAACCTCAATTTTCTTTTTTTGGTGATTTTGAGGCTATCCGGGCATTTTTGGGGGGCTTAACATGGTCAAAAACTCTTGAAAATGTGCACACACATTGGAACCCGCGGCAGTTAGGACGCCGCTGAGGCTGGGACCCGGGCGTGGCACAGAGGCTCTACGGCGCCCCCTGGAACACATCAGAAAACTTGATGTGTAGCTCACACATACTTGCACGTATTAATATGAAACTCGGTACACATATAGATCTCATCGAGCCGAACAACTTTTGTACCGCATGTCATGGGCTACGCCCAACAGGAAGTCAGCTATTCTATTGTTTTCCTTAGGATTCTTTTTTTTTTTTTACAGACTATCCGGGCATTTTTGGGGGGCTTAACATGGTCAAAAACTCTTGAAAATGTGCACACACATTGGAACCCGCGGCATTTAGGACGCCGCTGAGGCTGGGACCCAGGCGTGGCACAGAGGCTCTACGGCGCCCCCTGGAAAACCATCAGAAAACTTGATGTGTAGCTCACACATACTTGCACTTATTCATATGAAACTCGGTACACATATAGATCTTATCGAGCTGAACAACTTTTGTGTCACATGTCATGGGCTCCGCCCAACAGGAAGTCAGCTATTCAGGGCTGTTTAAAAAGCACATGCTCTGGAATTTGAAATACTCCTCCCAGGATTTTCAACACACGAGCACCAAACCCGGTGAACGTGATCTCAAGACATTGGGGATGCTAAATTGCGGAGGGATTTTTGATATCTCGAATGGTTTGCCCGTGGCGAGGCGATGAAGTTATGGCGAGAATTGAGATACAGGAAGTGTCTAATAAAGTCCACATACATTGTCTGATTTTGATCACACTTCAGTGGTTTGTTCGGTGTATGAAGCCGATCGCATCGATGTGACAATTATGAGGCAAAGTTATAGCGCCACCAACTGGCAGCAGGAAGTGTGTCATTTTCAAAATGCTTTGAATTCACCATCTTAATTTTACCCAATTTGCTTCAAACTTCATCAGAATACTGTAAAAATACGGCCGATGTGAAACTGTGAAGGGAATATTGATATCTAAAATACTGTTGCCATGGCAACGTGTCAAACCTCAACATTTCTTCTGGTGGTTTTGAGGCACTTAAGTTGTTTAGAATTTCATAAAACTCAACACACACCTCAGTATTAATTATAGATAGACACTGGCAAAAGCTCATTAACGGGCGTGGAGGAGGCACTCTATAGCGCCACCTTTTGTCAAAACATGGGGGGTTAATTTTAGCTACAGTCACCAAACTCAGTACATATATTGTGCTCATCAAGCCGGACAACTTTCTAATTTACACTCATTAGCTACGACCAACAGGAAGCCGGCTATTTTTATTTTAATGTCAATTTCTGGAATAATCAAGCTGCAAACTAATTCATACTCCTCCAAGAAGAAACAAGTAGTTCACACCAAACTTTGTCAACATGATGCCAAGACACTGAAGATGCTCAATTGCGAACGGCTTGCGGATAGCTTGAACGGTGTTTAAATAGTGGTTTATTAAAGTGAGAGAAAAAACAGATAGCAGAAATATCTTATATCTTTAAAAAAAGTTTTCTCCAAAAACTTCAAAACTATTTACATGCAGGAAAAAAGTCATTCTGAGGAAGTATGGTTAGTTTCATGACTTTACAAAACTCTATGGATGAGAGAAAATTAAAAAACTATCAGGCATTTGATCACACTCTTCTCTCTTCTATGACTGTGTGTGTGAGCAGGGCCGGCCCTGTGTGTGTGTGTGTGTGGTGTGAAGTGAGTGGGTGGGGGGGATCGGGCTGTCTTTTAAGTTTGACAGAGAGAGAGAGAGAGAGAGAGAGAGAGATCAGCCAGCCTCAGGACACACACACACTCACACACATTCGGCCCACACACATTATAAACACTGAAATAAACACTATTTACTCATTTACTTACCTAATAAATCATAGTACAGTTATTTAAATTTAAGCTATCACTGATAATTGGTAAAAGGAGAAGACTGTAATACTAAGGATGAACACCAGATGACAAGTCACATCAACACTGTATGAGTGGGGGGTTGGACAATGTCTATGGTCTTATATTAAGCCATAAGTGACATGATTTACAGTTCAGATACAGGTTTTAAAATATATATACATATATAATCAGATAGGTGTCTAAATGTCAATCAAAAACGTTTTCAATACACAAATATCAAGGGAGTTTATTTCATTATTTACAGGGTATGTGCTGAATTTTTTTCATCAATTTATGGCAATTTATGACCCTTTTTAAGAGATAAACACAAGTCACATCAACACCGTATGAGTGGGGGGTTGGACAATGTCTATAGTCTCATATTAAGCCATAAATGACATGATTTACAGTTCAGATACAGGTTTTCACAAAAACAAAAATCTTAAAATGGCTTTTTAGCCTTTAAACCATTTTTATGAAAAGGGATAAGTTCAACATAAATTATATTAATTTAAAATGTATAAATATTATGGTCTTAATTGTTTAGATTTTTAGTCGGCACATTAACTTTTTTCATTCATATTGATTCTCTGGCACGAGGTGGTGCTTCAGGAGCGGCTTAATATAGTGTATTCCCCGGTAACAGCTGTACACAAAAGCAGCACCGTGCTCGCTCATAAGCGCTGTTTTATCAGGCATTATAGGCAAGATGAAATGAAAATGCCAACGAAACATTTCTGAGGACAGTCGGTTCCCTTCAGAGATATATAAACATCCGCGCTGCGTTTTGACTTTAAAACGTGCAACGCTCATATTTATTCAATGACATCATTACCTTTTGAATTTTAATCAGCCCTTTCACGATTGAAACTGAAAGACCTCTTGAAATTATAAATGAAGACTTTTCTTAAACCATTTAACGTATTTACAACATTTTACAGCCTTAAATTTGACACAACTAAATTGAGGAGTTTATAAGGACCTGCGGGAACCCTGTATTTAAGGTAGCCCATCGGGCAGGACAGTGATACATATTGGTAGCCCGATTGGTAAACACAATAGCCCCGGGACGACGTGCTAGCGATTTTGCTAGAATTGCTGAAATTGCTGGAATTGAGAACCGCTGCTGTAACTATAGTTCAATAATATAGTTTTAAACATTAGTCAATTCAAAACTAACAGACTAAGTACTAACAGCATATTTTGACTGTATTTGTGTAAGTATTTTTTATTTTAGGTCATGGTACAGTAACAAATGTACATTAACACATTTTTATTTATAATGTAGTAGTCAATTTTGAACTTAATATTAACTAAGATTCATAAATGCTATACAAACTATATTGTTCATTTTAACTTATATAATGTTAAAAGCTAAAACCTTATTGAAAACGGTTTGTTACAAAAGTTGAATATATTATTCTCTGTGTGTGTGTGTGTGTGTGAGAGAGAGAGAGAGAGAGAGAGGGAAGAGAGTGACTAATATTAATAAATGTTGTATAATTATTGTTCATGTTAATTAATATAGTTAATGCTAATAACTGAAACCTTATTGAAAGTATAATGTTAAAAGCTAAAAACCGTATTGAAAAGTTTTCTATATTGTTATTTTGTGTGTGTGTGTGTGTGTGTGTGTGTGAGAGAGAGAGAGAGAGAGAGAGAGAGAGATAGCATCTGTTTAAACTGTGTGTTTCACAGAGTTGGTGGTTTGGATTAACCCTTTAATTGCCGTGCCCCTTAAAACCAGACTGCTAGAGGGTTACTGTAAATGCATGTGCCCGCTGGGCACCGCTTTCCTGATGCCACCGGGGTGGCGTTTGCATCGGCTTGGGCCCGCCATCGCTGCTTGCAGCTATATTTCTTCTTCTTCTTCTTCTTCTTCTTCTCCAAACTTAATCGCATTTTAGAGGGCCTAAACATGCTCGAAAAGTCAGGAAACTTTGCACACGCATCAGAACTGGTGAAAATTTACGTCTTATATGGGTTTCAGAAGTAGGTGTGGCAAAATGGCTCGACAGCGCCACCTATAAATATTCAGCGGAGTGCGCATCGAGCTACGTTTTACGTACATGTACGAAAATCGGTACACTTATGTAACTTAACAATACCTACAAAAAAGTCTCCAGGTACGAAATCAGAAACCCAACAGGAAGTCGGCTATTTTGAATTTTCTCGTCATATTTTGTGTCATTTTTGCCATTTTCAGGTGTAATACTTTAACGAACTCCTCCCAGAGATATTTCCAGATGAACACCAAAATTGGTCATTGTAATCTAGAGCCTTTTGTGACGTTAAATTGCGAAGATCTAGAGTTTTCATCGGAGGGCGTGTCCGTGGCGTCCTCTCAAATTTCGATGTTGCGCCATGAAACAGGAAGTTGTTATAACTCAGGCATGCTATGTCCGATCTGCACCAACCTTCACATGTTTGATAAGACTCCTGATATGAAGAGATCTACATGACCATATTCAGTTATAGTAATAGCGCCACCTGCTGGCAACAGGAAGTGACATGTTTTACTCTGTGACTAAATCCTCCTACAAATTTAATGACATCAACATAATATTTAGGTCAGTCTAACCTAAAGGCCTTTGTGATGTTAAATTGCGAAGATCTAGAGTTTTCATGGGAGGGCGTGTCCGTGGCGTCCTGTCAAATTTCGATGTCTCGCCATGGGAATAAATGTTGTTGTAACTCAGCCATACAATGTTCGATCTGCCCCAGACTTCACATGTTCGATAAGAATCCAGGCCTGAACACATCTAAATACGAATATTCCATTATAATCAGAGCGCCACCTGCTGGCAACAGGAAATTACTTGTTTTACACTAACTTAAACATGCAATGTCCAATCTTTACCAAACTTCACACTTTTGATAAAAAATATTACTTCACACTTTTGATAAAAAATATTGGTCTGAAGATATCTAAATGCCAATGTTCAGTTAAAGATATAGCGCCACCTGCTGGCAACAGCAAATTACTTCTTTTAAACTAACTTAAGCATTCAATGTCCAATCTGCACCAAAATTCACGTATTTGGTAAGAGCCCTGACCTGAAGATATCTAAAGGCCAAAATTCAGATATAATCATAGCGCCACCTGCTGACAACAGGATATATCATGTTTTACACTAACTCAAACATACCATGTTCAATCTGCACCAAACTTCATATGTTTGATAAAAGTATTGGTCTGAAGACATCTACATGCCAATGTTTAGTTATAGACATAGCGCCACCTGGTGGCTACAGGAAATTACTTGTTTTACACCAACTTAAACATGCATTGTCCAATCTGCACCAAACTTCACATATTTGGTAAGATTCCTGGCCTGAAGACATCTAAAGGCCAATATTCAGATGTAATCATAGCGCCACCTGTTGACAACAGGATGTGTCAGGCTTTACACTAACTCAAACATACTATGTTCAATCTGCACCAAACTTCATATGTTTGATAAAAGTGCTAGACTGAAGACATCTACATGTTAATGTTCAGTTATGGACATAGCGCCACCAGCTGGCAGCAGGTTTGACACATATAAATGACTATGACACGTTCCTCTATATTTACCTTTTTAAATGCATATTGCTCATCGTTCCCTGTCTTTCTGAAGCCACCGGTTGGCGGTGCTGGGTGCGAGGTCCCTTCCATCGCTGCTTGCAGCTTTAATTAGGGACCGAGCACCGATGGTGCAGAGGACCCTATTGAATCTGCTCCGTTTATTATTATTATTATTATTATTCTTCTTCTCCAAACTTAATCGCATTTTAGAGGGCCTAAACATGCTCGAAAAGTCAGGAAACTTTGCACACGCATCAGAACTGGTGAAAATTTACGTCTGATATGGGTTTCAGGAGTAGGTGTGGCAAAATGGCTCGACAGCGCCACCTATAAATATTCAGCGGCGTGCGCCTCGAGCTACGTTTCACGTACATGTACGAAAATCGGTACACTCATGTAACATAACAATACCTACAAAAAAGTGTCTTGGTACGAAATCAGAAACCAAACAGGAAGTCGGCTATTTTGAATTTTGTCGTCATATTTTGTGTCATTTTTGCCATTTTCAGGTGTCATACTTTAACGAACTCCTCCCAGAGATATTTCCAGATGAACACCAAAATTGGTCATTGTAATCTAAAGCCCTTTGTGACGTTAAATTGCGAAGATCTAGAGTTTTCATCGGAGGGCGTGTCCGTGGCGTCCTGTCAAATTTTGATGTTTCGCCATGAAACAGGAAGTTGTTATATCTCAGGCATGCTATGTCCGATCTGCACCAAACTTCACATGTTTGATAAGAATCCTGACCTGAAGAGACATAAGTGACCATATTCAGTTATAGTCATAGCGCCACCTGCTGGCAACAGGAAGTGACATGTTTTACTCTGTAACTAACTCCTCCTACAGATTTAATGACATCAACATAATATTTAGGTCAGTTTAATCTAAAGGCCTTTGTGATGTTAAATTGCGAAGAGCTTGAGTTTTCGCTAATGGGCGTGTCCTTGGCGGCATCACAAATTTCGATGTCTCGCCATGGGAATAAAAGTTGTTGTAACTTAGCCATACAATAACCGATCTGCCCCAGACTTCACACGTTCGATAAGAATCCAGGCCTGAACACATCTAAATACGAATATACCATTATAATCATAGCGCCACCTGCTGGCCACAGGAAATGACTTGATTTACACTAACGTAAACATGCAATGTCCAATCTGCACCAAACTTCACATATTTGTTAAGACTCCTGACCTGCAGAGATCTAAGTGACCATATTCAGTTATAGTCATAGCGCCACCTGCTGGCAACAGGAAGTGACATGTTTTACTCTGTAACTAACTCCTCCTAGAGATTTAATGACATAAACATAATATTTAGGTCAGTCTAACCTAAAGGCCTTTGTGATGTTAAATTGCGAAGATCTAGAGTTTTCGTTAAAGGGCGTGTCCATGGCGGCATCACAAATTTCGATGTCTCGCCATGGGAATAAAAGTTGTTGTAACTCAGCCATACAATGTCCGATCTGCCTCAGACTTCACACGTTCGATAAGAATCCAGGCCTGAACACATCTAAATACGAATATTTCATTATAATTAGAGCGCCACCTGCTGGCAACAGGAAATTACTTATTTTACACTATCTTAAACATGCAATGTCCAATCTGCACCAAACTTCACACTTTTGATAAAAATATTGGTCTGAAGATATCTAAATGCCAATGTTCAGTTAAAGATATAGCGCCACCTGCTGGCAACAGCAAATTACTTCTTTTAAACTAACTTAAGCATTCAATGTCCAATCTGCACCAAAATTCACGTATTTGGTAAGAGCCCTGACCTGAAGATATCTAAAGGCCAAAATTCAGATATAATCATAGCGCCACCTGCTGACAACAGGATATATCATGCTTTACACTATCTCAAACATACCATGTTCAATCTGCACCAGGCTTCATATGTTTGATAAAAGTATTGGTCTGAAGACATCTACATGCCAATGTTTAGTTATAGACATAGCGCCACCTGGTGGCCACAGGAAATTACTTGATTTACACTAACTTAAACATGCAATGTCCGATCTACACCAAACTTCACATATTTGTTAAGATTCCAGGCCTGAAGACATCTAAAGGCCAAAATATTCAGATGTAAACCACCATAGCGCCACCTGTTGACAACAGGATGTGTCAGGCTTTACACTAACTCAAACATACTATGTTCAATCTGCACCAAACTTCATATGTTTGATAAAAGTGCTAGACTGAAGACATCTACATGTTAATGTTCAGTTAAGGACATAGCGCCACCAGCTGGCAGTAGGTTTGACACATATAAATGACTATGACACGTTCCTCTATATTTACCTTTTTAAATGCATATTGCTCACCGTTCCCTTTCTTTCTGAAGCCACCGGTTGGCGGTGCTGGGTGCGAGGTCCCTTCCATCGCTGCTTGCAGCTTTAATTAGGGACCGAGCACCGATGGTGCAGAGGACCCTATTGAATCTGCTCCGTTTATTATTATTAGGGACCGAGCACCGATGGTGCAGAGGACCCTATTGAATCTGCTCCGTTTATTATTATTATTATTATTATTATTATTATTCTTCTTCTTCTCCAAACTTAATCGCATTTTAGAGGGCCTAAACATGCTCGAAAAGTCAGGAAACTTTGCACACGCATCAGAACTGGTGAAAATTTACGTCTGATATGGGTTTCAGGAGTAGGTGTGGCAAAATGGCTCGACAGCGCCACCTATAAATATTCAGCGGAGTGCGCCTCGAGCTACGTTTCACGTACATGTACGAAAATCGGTACACTCATGTAACTTAACAATACCTACAAAAAAGTCTCTAGGTACGAAATCAGAAACCCAACAGGAAGTCGGTTATTTTGAATTTTCTCGTCATATTTTGTGTCATTTTTGCCATTTTCAGGTGTCATACTTTAACGAACTCCTCCCAGAGATTTATTCGGATGAACACCAAAATTGGTCATTGTAATCTAAAGCCCTTTGTGACGTTAAATTGCGAAGATCTAGAGTTTTCATCGGAGGGCGTGTCCTTGGCATCCTGTCAAATTTTGATGTTTCGCCATGAAACAGGAAGTTGTTATATCTCAGGCATGCTATGTCCGATCTACACCAAACTTCACATGTTTGATAAGAATCCTGACCTGAAGAGATCTAAGTGACCATATTCAGTTATAGTCATAGCGCCACCTGCTGGCAACAGGAAGTGACATGTTTTACTCTGTAACTAACTCCTCCTAGAGATTTAATGACATCAACATAATATTTAGGTCAGTTTAATCTAAAGGCCTTTGTGATGTTAAATTGCGAAGAGCTTGAGTTTTCGCTAATGGGCGTGTCCTTGGCGGCATCACAAATTTCGATGTCTCGCCATGGGAATAAAAGTTGTTGTTACTCAGCCATAAAATGTCCGATCTGCCCCAAACTTCACACGCTTGATAAGACTCCTGACCTGAAGAGATCTAAGTGACCATATTCATATAAATACATAGCGCCACCTGCTGGCTACAGGAAATTACTTGTTTTACACTAACTTAAACATGCAATGTCCAATCTGCACCAAACTTGACATATTTGGTAGGCGTCCTGGCCTGAAGACATCTAAAGGCCAATATTCAGATGTAATCATAGCGCCACCTGTTGACAACAGGATATGCCAGACTTTACACTAACTCAAACATACCATGTTCAATCTGCACCAAACTTCATATGTTTGATAAAAGTGCTAGACTGAAGACATCTACATGTTAATGTCCAGTTATGGACATAGCGCCACCAGCTGGCAGAAGGTTTGAAACGTATAAATGACTATGACACATTCCTCTATATTTACCTTTTTAAATGCATATTGATCACCGTTCCTGTCTTTCTGAAGCCACCGGTCGGCGGTGAGCCGTGCGAGGTCCCTTCCATCGCTGCTTGCAGCTTTAATTATTATTATTATTCTTCTTCTCCAAACTTAATCGCATTTTAGAGGACCTAAACATGCTCGAAAAGTCAGGAAACTTTGCACACGCATCAGAACTGGTGAAAATTTACGTCTGATATGGGTTTCAGGACTAGGTGTGGCAAAATGGCTCGACAGCGCCACCTATAAATATTCAGCGGAGTGCGCCTCGAGCTACGTTTCACGTACATGTACGAAAATTGGTACACTCATGTAACATAACAATACCTACAAAAAAGTCTCTTGGTACGAAATCAGAAACCAAACAGGAAGTCGCTTATTTTGAATTTTCTTGTCATATTTTGTGTCATTTTTGCCATTTTCAGGTGTCATACTTTAACGAACTCCTCCCAGAGATTTATTCAGATGAACACCAAAATTGGTCATTGTAATCTAAAGCCCTTTGTGACGTTAAATTGCGAAGATCTAGAGTTTTCATCGGAGGGCGTGTCCGTGGCGTCCTGTCAAATTTCGATGATTCGCCATGAAACAGGAAGTTGTTATAACTCAGCCATGCAATGTCCGATGTGCACCAAAATTCCCATGTTTGATAAGACTCCTGACCTGAAGAGATCTAGGGGACCACATTCATATAAATTAATAGCGCCACCTGCTGGCAACAGGAAGTGACATGGTTTACTCTGTAACTAACTCCTCCTAGAGATTTAATGACATAAACATAATATTTAGGTTAGTCTAAGCTAAAGGCCTTTGTGATGTTAAATTGCGAAGATCTAGAGTTTTCGTTAATGGGCGTGTCCATGGTGGCATCACAAATTTCGATGTCTCGCCATGGGAATAAAAGTTTTTGTAACTCAGCCATAAAATGTCCGATCTGCCCCAAACTTCACACGTTCGATAAGAATCCAGGCCTGAACACATCTAAATACGAATATTTCATTATAATTAGAGCGCCACCTGCTGACAACAGGAAATGACTTCTTTTACACTATCTTAAACATGCAATGTCCAGTCTGCACCAAACTTCACATATTTGGTAAGAGTCCTGGCCTGAAAACACCCAAAGGCCAAAAATCAGATATAATCATAGCGCCACCTGCTGACAACAGGATATATCATGCTTTACACTAACTCAAACATACTATGTTCAATCTGCACCAAACTTCATATGTTTGATAAAAGTATTGGTCTGAAGACATCTACATGCCAATGTTTATTTATAGACATAGCGCCACCTGGTGGCTACAGGAAATTACTTGTTTTACACCAACTTAAACATGCATTGTCCAATCTGTAACCATAGCGCCACCTGTTGACAACAGGATGTGTCAGGCTTTACACTAACTCAAACATACTATGTTGTCAATCTGTACCAAACTTCATATGTTTGATAAAAGTATTGGACTGAAGACATCTACATGTTAATGTTCAGTTATGGATGTTGCGCCACCAGCTGGCAGCAGGTTTGGTACATATAAATGACTTTGACATATTTCTCTATATTTACCTTTTTAAATGCATATTGCTCACTGTTTCCTGTCTTTCTGAAGCCACCGGTCGGCGGTGAGCCGGGCGAGGTCCCTTCCATCGCTGCTTGCAGCTTTAATTATTATTATTATTCTTCTTCTCCAAACTTAATCGCATTTTAGAGGGCCTAAACATGCTCGAAAAGTCAGGAAACTTTGCACACACGTCCGAACTGGTGAAAATTTACGTCTGATATGGGTTTCAGAAGTAGGTGTGGCAAAATGGCTCAACAGCGCCACCTATAAATATTCAGCGGAGTGCGCCTCGAGCTACGTTTCACGTACATGTACGAAAATCGGTACACTTATGTAACTTAACAATCCCTAAAAAAAAGTCTCCAGGTACGAAATCAGAAACCCAACAGGAAGTCGGCTATTTTGAATTTTCTCGTCATATTTTGTGTCATTTTTGCCATTTTCAGGTGTCATACTTTAACGAACTCCTCCCAGAGATTTATTCAGATGAACACCAAAATTGGTCATTGTAATCTAAAGCCCTTTGTGACGTTAAATTGCGAAGATCTAGAGTTTTCATCGGAGGGCGTGTCCGTGGCGTCCTGTCAAATTTTGATGTTTCGCCATGAAACAGGAAGTTGTTATATCTCAGGCATGCTATGTCCGATCTACACCAAACTTCACATGTTTGATAAGAATCCTGACCTGAATAGATCTAAGTGACCATATTCAGTTATAGTCATATAGCGCCACCTGCTGGTAACAGGAAGTGACATGTTTTACTCTGTAACTAACTCCTCCTAGACATTTAATGACATAAACATAATATTTAGGTCAGTCTAACCTAAAGGCCTTTGTGATGTTAAATTGCGAAGATCTAGAGTTTTCGTTAAAGGGCGTGTCCATGGCGGCATCACAAATTTCGATGTCTCGCCATGGGAATAAAAGTTGTTGTCACTCAGCCATACAATGTCCGATCTGCCTCAGTCTTCACACGTTCGATAAGAATCCAGGCCTGAACACATCTAAATATGAATATTTAATTATAATTAGAGCGCCACCTGCTGGCCACAGGAAATGACTTGTTTTACACTAACTTAAACATGCAATGTCCAAACTGCACCAAACTTCACATGTTTGACAAGACTCCTGACCTGGAGAGATCTAAGTGACCATATTCAGCTATAGTCATAGCGCCACCTGCTGACAACAGGATATATCCTGCTTTACGCTAACTCAAACATACCATGTTCAATCTGCACCAAACTTCATATATTTGATAAAAGTATTGGTCTGAAGACATCTACATGCCAATGTTTAGTTATAGACATAGCGCCACCTGGTGGTTACAGGAAATTACTTATTTTACACCAACTTAAACATGCATTGTCCAATCTGCACCAAACTTCACATATTTGGTAAGATTCCTAGCCTGAAGATATCTAAAGACCAATATTCAGATGTAATCATAGCGCCACCTGTTGACAACAGGATGTGTCAGGATTTACACTAACTCAAACATACTATGTTCAATCTGCACCAAACTTCATATGTTTGATAAAAGTGCTAGACTGAAGACATCTACATGTTAATGTTCAGTTATGGACATAGCGCCACCAGCTGGCAGCAGGTTTGGCACATATAAATGACTGACACATTCCTCTATATTTACATTTTTAAATGCATATTGCTCACCGTTCCCTGTCTTTCTGAAGCCACCGGTTGGCGGTGCTGTGTGCGAGGTCCCTTCCATCGCTGCTTGCAGCTTTAATTTTAAATATTTCTGCCCCCCCTCCCCCCATTTTGATGTCAACTTGAATCAGTGTCATTATACAGGACGTTGACTCACCAACTAATTGATATTGAAAATGAATAGCTCTGTCTGGGCAAACCTAATTACAACAAGAGGATTTATCTCTTGACGCATTGCATAGAGTCACAAGACTTTAACAGAACAGATTCTACTCACTCTATAGCGGTGATCTTCAGCTGTGCGTTTTGGCTGATCTCCGTGTCACAACTCCAGTGCTCCTTCTCTGGACTCCTGAGCTCCTGACCCTGCAGCAGACTATCCGAGCTCAGGCTGGAGGATAGCGGTGACGATCCTGACGTGTCCAGACTCAGGTTTGACGTGGTCAGCGGCGTGTTCGGCTCACAGCCCTCGCTCTGCTCTCTCCTCGGCTCCTTCTGGAGCACCTCCTGAGCCCAATCTGAGCTTCCAGAGCCTCCAGATGACTGGGAGACTGTATCCCAAGACTCCTTGCGCTTGGGGCCTACAAGGTGCTCGTCGGCAGGCGTTGGGGGACAGAGACCCGCGAGGACCAGAGGTGTGTTGGTCCACTCATTCAGCACAGCTGATTTATAGGAGAGCTGGAAGATCATAGAGGACAAACCCTGCAGAAGGGTGATGACAACCTCGCGGTCCTCCGGGTCCAGTAAAAGAGCCCCGGGCTGGTAGTAAGAGCCCAGTTTGGAGCCTTCGCGGAGCAGCGAGGTCAGGTAACACTCCAGAAGCCCATCATTTAGCGCCAGGCGAACCCATGCTCTGCAGCGGCCAATGTCTGAGTTTATGAACCTTAGACTTTCCAGTTCTTGAACTACATCTCTAGAGTCAAAAAGCAGCATGGGAAACATTATAAGGTTAGTTAGTTCACCCAAAAATAAAAATGGTGTCTCATATTACATATTCATGCACTCATGTCTCAAATAAGTAAAAAAATGTGCTTGTTTGATGCTCAAGAACCAATGATGGTTGTTCTTGTCCTTCAAGCATGCATGTTTGATCCTCCATTTACCATATTTAATGTGCATTGCTCAATGCTCATATGTGAATTAAAGCTTATATTAAATCTGCTCATTATATAAAGTGATTGTGTCTTTTGGATTAAATCACTCCGGTACTATGGATAAAGTACTGGAGTACTCAAAGTTTTGACTGCATAGAAACCTCTCAGATTTAATTACAAATAATTTTCAAAGATTAAAAAAATACTTATGGGTTTTAGAGTGACCTGGGGAAGAGCAATTGATGAATACAAGTTTGTATGAACTAACCTTTTCAGATCATGCTCAAATATTGATATATTCAATCATTTTTCTTTTCATCACTTTGTGTCAATAATACTATCATTATTTTGTTAACTTCTTCATGTGGGCCTTTACAGTTTAGTGAAGGAGGTCATCCACTTTTTTTGAATTGCACAAACATTACATCATTTTACGTGCAGTACATAAAGATGTAAGTGATGTGACATACTGTGTAAATTCATTTTGTAAGAACAAATTTGACACCGTGTCTTTATGGCCCAACTTCCTCCTTCACTCTACGCTGAAAAACAAAGCCTAAAACTGTCCTGTTGAGTCAGGAGGCCTTCAGGACCCGAGTGAGTGTCTCTTGACTACTGCCCGAAGACTTACAGTGCACTGCATAAGTATCGGCCAACAGAGCAATTTTGTCTTTACTGTTCCAATACTTTTGGAGGGCACTGTAGATGAATCGTGTGGTTTAGTAATTGGCTCCTGATCCTACAGACTTGTCACAATCCTCACGAGTCTCCCTGACATGTCTCTTTCCGTGTCCAAATTGGTGACAGGTTGCTCACTTGGAAATACTTTTGGAGGTTATTTTAAAACATAAATCAACACCCATCGACTCCAAAGTAACCAAACCAAAGGCTAGGAATGATTTCGGAAGGAGTGGGGATATAATTTCATAAGGCACTGTTCCTTCTGGTATTATATGAATCCAATATTCAAGAGAACGGTAACATTATGTGACCTGATTTGCTGAAATGCGGAAGTTGGTTGTTTAATGTGTGGGGTCAGTAATAATCACCAAGGCTGCATTTATTTCATCAAATTGAACCGTACTATTGTAAAATATTATTATTTAAAAGCACCGGTTTCTATTGTAATTGTAAAATGTGATCAAAGCTGAATTTTCAGCATCATTACTCCAGTCTTCAGTGTCACATGATCTCCAGAAATCATACTAATATACAGATTTACTGCTCAAGAAACATTTATTATGATCAGTGTTAAAAACAGTTCTGCTTCATTTGGGGGGCTTACTGACTCCAACATTTTGAATAGTAATGTATATTTGTATATAGTGTTGGGAACTAACTAGTTACATGTAACAGCATTATGTAATTTAATTACAAAATAAATGCAACTAATCTGTTACAGTTACTGAGAAAATGTGTAATTAAATGAGTTATTGTACTAATATTTACTATTTCTTGTTATGATTTTAAATCTGTATTTAACCGCAGAACAATCTCAAAATAAAAAGAGGTAATAAAGTCTGACTTGTGGTAGCTGTGTTTTAAAACGAAATTATTATAATCTTAATGATTTTGATGACCGTAATCATTGTTGAGCACTACTATAAGATTGACCCTGCCTGCTTAAATATTTGAAAATGATAAGCAGCTGAAAACACGTCAGAAATGTAGAAAAGTAATCAAATTTAACCAGTTACATTACTGTAAAAACGTAATTGAAATAGGGTAACCTATTACAATTCCATAGTAACCTTACCAACACTTTATATAATCTTTAAAATATAGAGATTAACCTTTTAAAAAGTCATTTTACATGACTGGCTACATTGTTTTAGTGAGGTAAATTGAATCATTTGTTGTAATTACTTCAATGAAAACAATGTGATCAATGAAAACATTGATCACACTACAAACAATAATGATATAAGAAACAGAAAAGATGAATGCATTGTTAAGCCGGGTCTTTAGTCTATGATTAGCTCACCTCTTATCTGACATGTCATTCATTCATCACGTGACAGCCTCAAACTTAACCAATGCAGTCAGAATTGATTAGTTCAACTTTAGAGTCGTTCATTCTTTTGTCACGTGACAGCATTGGATAGAGAACTTAGTTAATTTACAACCTTCCTTACAAACGGGTGCATAGTTATTTATCATTTAACCTTACTCTCGTGATGCGTTTCTGGTCTCAAATTGTAGCTTTTTATTTCTACGTTTATAAATGTGTGAATTTCTGTCATGATGGTTCTTTTCTATGACACGGAATGTGGTAACAATGAGTTGGTTATTATTATTAATATTAAGTCTTTTTCCCTCAGACTGCATAAGTTTAGCTTATGTCACGTGATGAACGAATGACTCCAACCCGAAGACTCGAGAGATGAACTAATCAATTATCTTTCTGGCTCAGACTGCATAGATTTATCTTATGGGGCTGTCACATGATAAACGAATAACTCGGAAAAACCCGAAGACTCGAAACAGGTGAACTAATTCAGTACAGAACCTAAAGGATGTTGCGCATGCGCGACTGAACGAATCACTCAAACCCGAAGACTCGAAACAGGTGAACTAATTCAGTGCAGAACCTAAAGGATGTTGCGCATGCACGACTGAACGAATCACTCAAACCCGAAGACTCGAAACAGGTGAACTAATTCAGTACAGAACCTAAAGGATGTTGCGCATGCGCGACTGAACGAATCACTCAAACCCGAAGACTCGAAACAGGTGAACTAATTCAGTGCAGAACCTAAAGGATGTTGCGCATGCGCGACTGAACGAATCACTCAAACCCGAAGACTCGAAACAGGTGAACTAATTCAGTGCAGAACCTAAAGGATGTTGCGCATGCACGACTGAACGAATCACTCAAACCCGAAGACTCGAAACAGGTGAACTAATTCAGTACAGAACCTAAAGGATGTTGCGCATGCACGACTGAACGAATCACTCAAACCCGAAGACTCGAAACAGGTGAACTAATTCAGTACAGAACCTAAAGGATGTTGCGCATGCACGACTGAACGAATCACTCAAACCCGAAGACTCGAAACAGGTGAACTAATTCAGTACAGAACCTAAAGGATGTTGCGCATGCACGACTGAACGAATCACTCAAACCCGAAGACTCGAAACAGGTGAACTAATTCAGTACAGAACCTAAAGGATGTTGCGCATGCACGACTGAACGAATCACTCAAACCCGAACCGAAGACTCGAAACAGGTGAACTAATTCAGTGCAGAACCTAAAGGATGTTGCGCATGCACGACTGAACGAATCACTCAAACCCGAAGACTCGAAACAGGTGAACTAATTCAGTACAGAACCTAAAGGATGTTGCGCATGCACGACTGAACGAATCACTCAAACCCGAAGACTCGAAACAGGTGAACTAATTCAGTACAGAACCTAAAGGATGTTGCGCATGCACGACTGAACGAATCACTCAAACCCGAAGACTCGAAACAGGTGAACTAATTCAGTGCAGAACCTAAAGGATGTTGCGCATGCACGACTGAACGAATCACTCAAACCCGAAGACTCGAAACAGGTGAACTAATTCAGTACAGAACCTAAAGGATGTTGCGCATGCACGACTGAACGAATCACTCAAACCCGAAGACTCGAAACAGGTGAACTAATTCAGTACAGAACCTAAAGGATGTTGCGCATGCACGACTGAACGAATCACTCAAACCCGAAGACTCGAAACAGGTGAACTAATTCAGTGCAGAACCTAAAGGATGTTGCGCATGCACGACTGAACGAATCACTCAAACCCGAAGACTCGAAACAGGTGAACTAATTCAGTACAGAACCTAAAGGATGTTGCGCATGCACGACTGAACGAATCACTCAACCCGAAGACTCGAAACAGGTGAACTAATTCAGTACAGAACCTAAAGGATGTTGCGCATGCACGACTGAACGAATCACTCAAACCCGAAGACTCGAAACAGGTGAACTAATTCAGTACAGAACCTAAAGGATGTTGCGCATGCACGACTGAACGAATCACTCAAACCCGAAGACTCGAAACAGGTGAACTAATTCAGTGCAGAACCTAAAGGATGTTGCGCATGCACGACTGAACGAATCACTCAAACCCGAAGACTCGAAACAGGTGAACTAATTCAGTACAGAACCTAAAGGATGTTGCGCATGCACGACTGAACGAATCACTCAAACCCGAAACAGGTGAACTAATTCAGTACAGAACCTAAAGGATGTTGCGCATGCACGACTGAACGAATCACTCAAACCCGAAGACTCGAAACAGGTGAACTAATTCAGTGCAGAACCTAAAGGATGTTGCGCATGCACGACTGAACGAATCACTCAAACCCGAAGACTCGAAACAGGTGAACTAATTCAGTACAGAACCTAAAGGATGTTGCGCATGCACGACTGAACGAATCACTCAAACCCGAAGACTCGAAACAGGTGAACTAATTCAGTACAGAACCTAAAGGATGTTGCGCATGCACGACTGAACGAATCACTCAAACCCGAAGACTCGAAACAGGTGAACTAATTCAGTACAGAACCTAAAGGATGTTGCGCATGCACGACTGAACGAATCACTCAAACCCGAAGACTCGAAACAGGTGAACTAATTCAGTACAGAACCTAAAGGATGTTGCGCATGCGCAACTGAACAAACATGACTCGTTCTTCCCGAGTCACATTAAAGTTCAAGAACGACCCATCACTAGAGAGAAGTCTGTTGTTTTCACTAGAAGATCAAGTTATGACATATCCACAGATGATCAATAACAAAACAAATCCACCTTATTTGTTTTCTAAATGCATGTGGACTTTCTCGGACCCACCTGTGGGTGACGGTCTTCAACAGGCTCCAGAAGACGGGTTGAGGAAGTGCTCGTGACCCTCCTTTGCGTGCGTGACTTCCATCAAACCGGATGAATTTGCTCTTGATTCCATGGATGAAGATCGCCTCCAAAGCACAACACAGCAGGTTAGCCTCCAGGTCCTCGCTGGTGACCGCCGTGTCTGCGGTGATGTAATGCTTCTGCAGGACTTTTAGTGTCCACGCGATCTTGTCCTTGATCCACTGAGGAGAATAAGAAGGGTTAATACTGCTCTCTCATGCATCTGTCTTTTTCTTGGACCAGATGTCAAACAAAATAACCATGGAGGGAAATACCAGGAAACACATGAAATCAATAGCTAGTGATTTAATGATACAGTCCAGTCAAGATCAATAGTACAGTTTAAGGGTCTGTATTTTGAACCATTGTGACATCTAGGTCAGCAGACCAAATCAAGAAAAGCACAAAACTTCACAAGATGTGGAGTAAGCATTGCACAGCTTCTTGAGGATCTCAGACAAGAGGGCAGAATGGAGAAGTCATCGTGCTTGGCCATGTGAACGTGAGCCATACCTACAGACAGAGCGTCACCTGATCACCTGACTGACTACATATGAGCCAAAGCACTGACAGTCAAAGCTGTGGAAGTACAGCACCTTTAAGTCAAATGACATGCAAACATTAGTCATGTTTCTGGGAGGGATTAGGCCAAGAGGACTAAACTCTTTTAAAGGCACTTCGTTCCGATGACTACACGATGAGGACGTTCTGGCTCAGATCTCGTTAGTGCATGAACAGAAAAGCACATACACAAACTGTGGTTCTGAGAACATACATCTACACCTTTAAAAAGACTGGGTAGTTCTGAAGCAATGACTTTATTTGTGACAGTATTAATACACAAAGAGTGCCATTTCATATTCTGGGTTGCCGATACTAAACCTGAAAGATCCTCTTTTATATCCCTTTATAAGACATCCTCAGGTGCACAAATGTGGGCTTTCCGGGTCAAATTATTTAATGAAATTACTCCTGTTCGCTTGGCATTACATTACCATTAAATCATAGACGTTAGAATCATTTGGGGTGATCAAACACAGAAAACTCAAGTATTAATTTAGTTGGAAAGTATACATTCCCGAAAATCAAGAATAATTAGGATTTCTATTTATATGCATTTAAAATATTTTCAAAACATTAGTATGTGTTAGAAAAAAAAATAAGGCAATAGTTTGAATAGATGCTACAAGATTTAAATTTAGCTTTAACTGAAGTAAATAATCAATTTAGATAAATTACTAATTATTAATATTTTTATTTGTAACATTGAGGAGTCATTCATTAAGTCTAAACGCATATATTTTGGAAAACTGATTAATTTTGTACTTCTACTGAAATATTTTTTTGTCCTAAATGCTTTTGATTAATGTATTTTAGTTACATTTATTTGATTAATAAATTAATTTATTTTGGAAGATAAAGCGTGTGTACATATGTAGATTTTATATATATATATATATATATATATATATAAAATCTACATATCGTTGATGTTTATTTTGTTAAAAAAAATCAAGAAAAACTAAAGAGCTAACAAAACAGTAACTCAAGTAAATATAAACTAAGCACAAAAAAGATCTAATATGTGTCCAAATAATGAATGTCTATTAAGCCTTGCAGGGAAAATATAGCGATTGAATTCAAACGGTTTTGTTCATATCCTCGTCTTGCTTTCGTTATTCATTCCTGTAAGTGAACTGAATATAAAGCACTACTGAACTGCAGTTAACAGCACAAGTCTGAAGCAAATAAAGAGGAAACGGCCAGAAATAACATCTCTCTTGAGCGGAGACTTCTCTCGTGAAGGTATTACTTGTCTGGTTTCCATTCTGTGTGCGGTCTGACTTCTACAAGACAACATGCAAACTGTGGCTTCTTAGAAACACATTTTAATAAACTGTATTAGATTAATACAATTAGATGACATACAGACAACAATGGTGCTTACATGCAAATGATATACTTTATCTGTGCATAAGCTGTGATAGAAGCAAGCATTTTAACATTCGTCGAATAACAGGCATCATCTTTGACTAAACGCTGGTTTCCCAAAACAAATCCATGTTCCTGCAAATGACATGACCTCTATCTGAACCTGCTCAACGGGTTTCAACAGTTCCTATCAATGGCACTGTAATGTCCACAATCCAAATATTCTTCAGAAGATGAGGAAGTTACAAACCTGTTTAACATCTCTTGTTTCTGGGCCGCTCTCAGGTGTTTGGATGGCCAACATGGCTCCTCTAGCTTCGGTTACTCCCACTTTACACACTGCAAAACACAGACAAACGACTATAGATTATAACATATCCATAACAGTACCTGTAACTCACTCCGACTGTGCGTCTCAAACTTTAGAATATGCCCATTATATGTTATAATCTAAACTGCTTTAAAGTCGTATTGGAGTAAATCTGAATATTTGACTTTGCATCAGAGTAAATTAATTGAAAACTATTGCTCTATTTTAGTCACTCTTTTACTTTGTGCCATATTTGGGGAATTCAGTTACAGTGCAATGGAAAGTGTCACAAACCTCCCTCGGTTTGCTCAACTATTGTTTTTTACACAAGTATATGAAATGCTTTTGTGACTGTTTTATATTATAATCACTATCTTCTGATTTAAATGATACCAGTTCATGTATGACCGTGATTTCACCTGTAGTTCATTTCTAGGTTGTGGACCGCGTCAAGACTCACCCCATGCATGTTACGCTCCCTAAACAAAGTAAAAGAGGTTAGATAGTAGCTTATAAAAACACAATGAGAAGAAGAAGAGTACATGTAATATACTGGCAGTCTTTGTTAGGTAGCAAATAGTGGAAGTGATACACATATCATCCCTTCCAGTTTCCCCAAACAGCAGACCGATTCCCAGTCACACGAACATGAAGAACAAGCGCACGCCGAGTCGACATGTTCATTTAACATCAGGGCTCCTCAACTCTTTCCCTGGAGGGCCAATCTGCTGCAGAGTTTAGCTCCAGCCCTGATCAAACTCACTACCTGTGATTGTCTAATGATCTTGACTCTGATTAGCACGCTCAGGTGTATTTGATCAGGGTTACAGCTAAACTCACTACCTGTGATTGTCTAATGATCTTGACTCTGATTAGTATGCTCAGCTGTGTTTGATTAGAGTTACAGATAAACTCTGCAGATATGAGGATGCCTGTTTCACATCAAAGTGCACCAGGAGTCATTGTAGATCACCTACTTATATTGATTATGTACTTGTAATCTTAAAAGAATATAAAAAACCCAGTTATTTCAGATAATATAGTATTCATGAAATACAAGGCCACTCAAGTGTAGGCTCCCTAAACATGCACATACAAAGTTGTACTTCGTTCATCTAATTGCATTTAATATACATGTAAACTATATTTTAATAGCAAATAACATGAACTTATAAGTCCCAAAACATTACATTCAGTTCGTACTTAAGTGAACACTTTTAAAGTAGCCTATATTAAATAAAATGCTAAAGTTTTTTTTTAAAAGACAAGCCTCTTTAGCATAACAGCTAACGTTAACGTTATCTAGTAGACACAACTCAACACCTCACTGGAATAATACATATCACGATAATCCCTCCAAAACATTGGGTCCAAGATGTATTTTATTTAATCTCGTACACACACTTACGAAAATTAACGACTTTACCACAAATACATCCAAACAAAACATTGTTCCTACACTTTATCTACAGTTAAAGCCGTAGTTCATGTACGTAAGGGCAGTCATGAGTCGAGAAACACCCAAACACCCGTGAATGAGACACGAACACATACAGACTGTCTTTTTGCTGATGAATCCGGTGAAAATGATCATAACACGCGTTTTATTATTATTGCTAACAGAAAGAGCACACTCACCATGATTGTTCTGCGTTTATCTGTCGCAGCGGCGTTTCTTTCGCTCTCGCCGAATCAACACGAGCACAGGTCGCGTGATATCTGTCACTTCTCTGAGCAGGAAAACAAACAGAAGCGAGCAGGCGACGTAACCGTGATTAGATCAGCTGACGCGAAAGGCAGCATGGGAAATGATCGCGAGGTTCACTGTGTTCCTGTTGACGATCCGTGCTGTTGCGTAACTCTTGCGCAGCATTGAGTGTGCTGAGGACTCAGAGAGAGACGAAATAAAACCAAAGTCCGTTATTGTTTTCTCAATCTTGGGTTTTTATGTCTGATGGGAATTAATAAAACTCCACACTGTTACAACAAATAAAAAGCATAGTATAATAAAATAGAAAAATAGAAGGAAATAAAAAAATCCAATTGAAATACAAATACGCATGAAAGTGGCAAAATAATAATAAAAATAATCATTAATTAATGAAGAATAAAGCATAAAATTTTTTTTTTTTACTTTGTGATGTTTAGGATAGTTCACACAGCATCCCAAAAAGTAGTCTGTTTCAAAACAGCGGCATGAATTAAAATAACTAATAATATACAATGCTGCATATATGCGCATGAAAATAAAGCATGAAGCATGAAAATAAAGCATGAAGCGTGACAGTAAAAATCCTTGAGGCTGCATTTATTTCAATAGGCCTGTCTTTATTTATTTAGTGTCAAAGCTTATTTATTTTTCAAGCAGGCATTTATTTATTTACTTACTTACTTGAGAATCAGAATCAGAACCAGATTTTTTTTACTTACTTCCCACTCACTTATTTATAATTTAAGCAGATGAGAGTTCAGTAGCGCCGCTCCCTGTACGCAGTGTACGCAGTTTACGCAGTGTACGCAGAAAAAAACTTTCTTTCTGTATTCATTTTAAAATGAACATATACATATACATCAATAACAATATGAAATATATTAATTGTATATCATTGTCAAAAATGTATCTCACTGTGGTTAATTTGTGGTTACCATGTCTACAAGAACCATGATTATTGGTTTTATTCGTAGTAAAACCATGGCTAATTTTCGTAAGGGAAATTCAGAGAGAATATATATATATATATATATATATACATTCATATTTTTATTGATGTATATGTATATGTTAAGTTAATTTTAAAATGAATACAGAGCGAAAACGTTTTTTTGAGCTCCTGGGAGATGGTGCCCTGCGCTAACTGCGTACACTGCGCTAACTGCGTACACTGCGCACAGGGAGCGTCGATCCTGCAAAGAATAGACGCATCTTTTTTATTATAAAAACAGACCTAAGCCAACAACAGCCTTTAAAATACTTAAAAAAGCACGACATATAAACAACGAGGCAATAATGATTGGTTATAATTCATACTTATATTTCATTGTAGCTATAACATCGCTAAAATACATATGCCTATAGAGTAATACAACATAAACAATTTATGTACATTACATGTTATTATAAATGCCTGTAAAGGGAGCTAAAGGCCTTGTGATTGCTGCTTTTACACTTACAGGACGATCATATGCTTGTTTGATGCTATTGACCAAATATGTATTTCAAATATCCACTGAATCTTATATTTTTGGTTACCTTTTTGTGATAGAAATGACACAGCCTCCAATACTTCTTCAAGAAAAAACATGTGGACATCACAACCCTTACAGAAATGAACCATAGTTTTATCGAAGTGAAACTGCTCAATTTTCTTCTGCATGATTTCTGACTGATTGAGACGATAAAATCAATCAGACAACTGTAAATCTTATATAACGTATTCTGTAATGTCCTCAATTGTAAGTCGCTTTGGATAAAAGCATCTGCTAAATGACTAAATAAATAAATAAATATAACTGTCTAGAGCTACAATTGTAATTTATAATGTAATTGCAATTTGTTGAATTATTGATTTATTGACTTGTATATTTGATTAAAGTTCTGTTTGTTTTTACTTCGATAGTATTTGACAGAGGACACAACATCACAGTTCTGCTCAGGCACATTAGAGATCAAGCCTGTATTTTATTTAGTCATTTATTTATTTTTATTTTATTTAGTCAGTAAGCTGACGCTTTTATCCAAAGCGACTTACAAATGAGGACATTATAGAAGCAATCAAAACCAACAAAAGAGCAACAACATGCAAGTGCTGTTACAAGTCCTGTACAGTCCTAGCTTCTTTATTTTTTTATGAAAACTAGTATATATATATATATATATATATATATATATATATCTATAACTGTCGTATATCATATCTTTATGCATTTTGATTACACTATTGACATTTGTCAAATTTAGTCAGTCGAAATAGTTTGATATTTGATCTTATATTATTTCTCTGGAAATTAGTATAAATATTTTTATTTTTTTGTATTCTTAAGTAAAAAGAGATAAACTCAGACTGGCACAGTGGCATGTTTTTAGTGTCATTATTTATGATTGAAAATTGTTGTACTTATTTCCATGAATTATATTTCAGATATCCTTGCTTTCGTTAGACCTATAGACTGAATCATTACATTATAATTCATAGTGTTTATATTTTGACAATATAAATATAGGCAATGAAATATATAATATTATAGGCTAAGTGGTATAATTATTTTACATGTCAGATTAATCTCTTTTGGGATTCTGTTTGGTCTGTCATTGGTTATTCATTTATTAGAGTAGCCGGTCAAAATAAAGTGTTAAATAGTATTTTACAATAAAACATATAGCCTAGTCTAAATATCAAAAGGCATGCCTTTCTTTGATATTTGTGTAACAACTAAATGATCAAATGTGTATTTCTCATAATGACGCAACGGCTGATGTGATGCTGTTCTTCACACGAGCATCGTCCTCCATCTTTCCATTGATTTAGCCCACTGTAATACTCAATTCAGTGACTTTTTTGTAGTAATCGTAATATAATACTTAATGATCATCGAGTGCATAAGTGAAATATGAAAAGTGTCGTCACGGATTTGTGACGTCACGCGCTTTCGATTTCACTTTCTCGTTATTGTGTAATTTCTTTCATTCCTCTGAAAGAGTCAAAGGTCACACTCTCACGAAACCTGCCCTTTCTTCTTCTTTAAACCATCAAACCCAAACAAAACATAAATAACAGCCTTTCCTAGAAATGACTCAATGAACGAATGAACAAAATACACATGCTAGTAAACCTTTATAATTCAAACATTTTAATTACAAGATTACAATGGCAGAAAAACAATACTGGCATGTTTTATTTATTCATTTGTTTATTTGTATACATTACCATATGTTTCGTGGCCAAGGCAACTTTGTTTGTTAGTCCACTCTCTTTGGCCTATCTGTGATTAGGCTAAAGTCTGATGTATTTGTGTTGATTATTTGTGTTGATTATTTGTGATGATTATTTGTGATGATTATTTGTGGTGATTATTTGTGTTGATTATTTGTGATGATTATTTGTGATGATTATTTGTGATGATTATTTGTGGTGATTATTTGTGATGATTATTGGTGCACACATGGGTCTAGATCTCTGTATAAGTATTGCAGAGAGCATGCACGCGGACTCGAAAGCTGTGACGTCACTGGTTTACACCTGCCGCTCAGGTGCGCGTTATAACTGGAAAGTGAAATGCCGCGTGTAATTCCCGAAACGCGCGCATATAAACGCGGAGAGAATGGAGGAGAGACGAGAACCTCCACCATCAGCTCATCAGAGATGTTCAAGCGGCATCAGTGTTCAGTGGAGCTTCGTCTGGTGCAGCTCTGTCTCCTGCTGTGCGCGTGCAGCTTCCGGTCTGGACTGAGCTGCAGGTGGATCAAACACAAGTTCCAGCACCACCACGGAGTCTCGCTGGGTCTCATCAGGAAGATGGTGAGCTTCACTTCTTGCTCTTTTATCAGAAGATTTCATTTTCATTATTATTAATTGAGAGACTAGGTGGAATATTTGTACTTAAAATAATACAATTTTGATTTTAATATTTAACATTTAATTTTCTTAAATTATTATTAACTGAGTGACTAAGTAGAATATTGGCACTTTAAAAATGTATTTAATATTTCTATGTGAATATTTACTGGATTGAAGCAACTTCATCATTACTTGCTTCATATTCATTTAGAAAAAAAACTTTAAAATGTATCATATATGATCCATCTATAGATTTTGAGGAACATCTCTTAATCATCATTGCATTGCATTTTTAAACTACAGAGCTTGCATCATGAAACTAAGCATTAAATATCATCTTAGTATGACATATTGTGGGAGTTATGCTGTGATAATTAATATACTTTCCCTTCATATTAATATAATATTAAAATTGAACCCAATTGTAATAGCTAATAGGAATATTTTTGAACTTTTAACAAAATGTAAAAGTTCACGTCTGAATCTGTTCATTCTGCTCAAAACAATATCTTCATCAAATCTGTTTCTGAATATTTTGTAGGGTGAGAAAATTCATAATGACCACGAGGACATCAACCCAATCCCATATGAACTGATCAATAACCACCGAAGAGCAGAGGTTAGTCAAATTATTATTATTATTTAAAAAGACAGCATAATATGTGCTGCTGATGATAAATCTATTTTCATCTCTCTCTCTCTCTCTCTCTCTCTCTCTCTTGTTTCTTCTTCTCAGCCGGAGAAACAGATCATGTTTGTCATTCAGGCTCTGGTGGAGATCACTGCCCTCTTCGACGATGCCGTCGTCCCCTGGGATGATAAAAAACTGGAAGATTTCTTAAATATCATGCATCAGGAGATTAATGGACTGCACTCATGTGTGAGTAGTGTGTGTGTATAGGCTGTATATGTATGTATGTATGCATGTATGTATATATATATATATATATATATATATATATATATGTGTGTGTATATATATATATATATATATATGTGTGTATGAAGAGTTCATTTGCAAAAACAGATAACCCAATTTTAACAATTATCAAAAATAATATTTTTTCATTGTGTATTCCAATTAATCTCAATCAAACTGCAGTTTTTTTTGACCAGGTAACCCCCCCCCCCAGCTAACTAACACAATAAAAACATCTCAGGTTACATATGTAACCATGGTTCCCCGAGTGGGGAACGAGATACTGCGTCCCCTAGGGGTCGCTATGGGGAACGCCCTCAGCGTGACTCGTGTCTGAAGATACATATGTAAAAACACCACCTGTTGGCCGGCGACAGCCCATGACATCACTACCGGTGCAACCACAATATAAGGGCCGCCGGGAGAATACATCATCCGCTTCTTCGTCTGAAGCTTGCGTCCGAAGCATGGCTCGAATCCTAGGGGACGCAGTGTCTCGTTCCCCACTCGGGGAACCATGGTTACATACGTAACCTAAGACGTTCTCCTTCATGGGAACTTCGAACTGCGTCCCCTAGGGGTCGCTATGGGGAACGTTATACCCACGCCACCATGCAGAGGGGAGTGCAAGCCAGTTTCGCGCAAAAGGCGAGCACTAAGCCAACTCTACCCGGCTAAGGGAGTTGCCCCTTGGATGGTTGATGGCTGTCAGTGATATTATCCCCTTCGGCCAAAAACCCGAGCTGCATACCCTAAGTACTTACCTGCTAGGTGCCGGGATTACCGGACCCAGGGTAGAGCTCAAGGGCTTGGAATCAGAGAAACATTCCTTTAAGGGGATATGGCCAAGCATCTAGTAACTAGGTCCTGGCCGGTCACCCAGGGGCTACCGCTTGCTCTGCACGAGCTTCTGAGGGAACTGTCTCAACAGACCCTTTGGTAGCGTTACACCCTTTTTTTTGACCCAAAATATTGGGGCAGAGGGAGTGGGGCCCAAGGCACAAACCGGGGCTTGACCAGCTCAAATAAGAGCCCGAAGTTGCGCGCGTAACCCTACCCTTACTGGATTTTAGAAAGAACGCAGAACTTTCGATGTGCGGACTTACCACTGAGTGGATTTTAGAAAGTGCCCAAAGTCTCGCGTGTGCACTTACCATAACATGGATTTTAGAAAGAACGTTCTATGGCCCTGGAGCGGAGAACTACTCATTCCTCGGAGTGAGAGGGAACTCAGACGCTCAGAAGGGAGCAGCATGCTCATAGATGACCCTCTATGGTGAGGGGAGCAATGTTAGCTCGACCAATGAGGAGCTCTGGAGAGCAGGGAACTCATTCCTCCGAGTGAGGGAACTCATATGTCCTAAAGGGAGCGGCATGCTCATAGGTGACCCTCTAGGTGAGGGGAGCAGTGCTAGCTCGACCAACAACGAGCTCTGGAGAGCGGAGAACTCATTCCTCAGAATGAGAGGGAATTCACCTATTTTTTTTTTTTTTGTCCTGGCTTAGCAGGAAATGTCCACCTAACCTTGGACCTCAGGTGGAGTTCGCTATGGTGGTTACAGGGAAATTAGAAAGGAATGAGAGGGCTTGCCTCTCTCTGACCCGCGCCTCTCTCTCACCCTAGCCGCAGGAGGGTGAGGGGCATGAGTCGCGAGACTAGCCTTCTGAGCCCATCTCTGATCCTCAGACCGAGATGGGCTAATAACTGGACCCCTGGTTGAAGCTTCGGGCTCAGACCTGGACTTTAACAGAGAACCTTATCCAGGTCTTTTCAGCAGATCAGTCTGGTACGCCATAGTGTTTTTTTTATCTTGCAAGGAAGCGACGGTCTGACCTGCTGCTGCATATGCCCTGCCATTAATAAGCAAGATTCAGGGGCTTAGATGGCCAGGAGGGAGCCTCGTGAGAGAGGATGTCTCGCCATTAACAGAGAGATAAGCTGGCTATCATCTCTTGCAAGGGGGCATCCTCTCATAGCCATTTTCAGCATCCCCTCAGCATCCCCCGCATAACTAGTATGCTGAAACCTATGAATACGAGAAAAAATTGCTTTTTCCCCTCCTTCTCAACCTCCACATCGAGATTTTGAAGAAAGGAAGGCTCACTCGAGCTGGGGATTTATGGCCAGAAAGATTTATTTTTCTGATCCATAATCTTCAATAACTCGTTCATATGCAGTGCAGGAGGATTGAGAGGGTTCAGTCTCAACTTCCTCACCCTCAAACATCTCCTGCTCTTCCTGGGCATAACCCAGCAGAGCACTAGCCGCTGAATCTGATGATGTCAGAAAGATCGCATCATCACAATCCAGCAGCTCACTCTCGTTCTCGGCCGACGCGTGCGAACAGGGGCGGTCCCTCTCTAACTCATCGGCCAGATCCAACTGCGAGCCCCATGATTTAAATCGCCTCCGTGCCTCGGCAGCGGTGGGTCCCGAATCGCGCGAAGCAGACGGCTGCCCCTCTTTCCTTGAAAAGAGGGATAGACGAGAGCGGGGCTTTTTCATAGAAAAAGCTCACAGTGCACGCACATTTTCCCCTCAAGGACATCGAGTGCGTGCTCCTTGCCCAAACAAAAGACGCAAAGATTGTGTGTGTCATCGGGTGTCAAATAACGAGGACGCGGATCCACGCACAATCTTAAACTCCTTGCTAGTACTCTCCATGATAATAGAGAGAAAACTGTACTCTTACCAGAATGCACACTTCAAACAAAGCAGTCAGTGAAGACGAAGAAGCGGATGATGTATTCTCCCGGCGCCCTTTATATTGTGGTCGCGCCGGTAGTGACATCATGGGCTGTCGCCGGCCAACAGGTGGTGTTTTTACATATGTATCTTCAGACACGAGTCACGGGCGTTCCCCATAGCGACCCCTAGAGGATGCAGTTCGAAGTTCCAATGAAGGGGAACGTGATAACAGTACTAAACATGATTTTTGAAAATTAAAACAGAGTTATCTGTTTTTGCAAATAAACTCCTCGTATAATCCCACTAACGGATCACGATGCCGGAGGAACTGATTGGTTTCTTTCTCATTGCAGGGTGCTTATAAAATTAAGAGGAATAAGAAGCTGCATCTGTATTTTGAAAGACTGAGACGCATGACAGAACTGAACATGGTGAGGTTTTACTATAGAGATGAATCCTCAGCTGTACATGTGGAAGCCGGTCTAACTGTTGTTTTACTCGTTCAGGAGGAGAGAGAGCACAGCTGGGAGATCGTCAGGAAACGCATCACAAGTTTCATGAACCAGCTCGAGTTCTTCTCCTTCCTCTCTCATTAATAACTGGACCTCGTGAAGCTTCGCTCATTAACAGAAGAACAAGTTTCATGAACCAGCTCGAGTTCTTCTCCTTCCTCTCTCATTAATAACTGGACCTCGTGAAGCTTCACTCATTAACAGAAGAACAAGTTTCATGAACCAGCTCGAGTTCTTCTCCTTCCTCTCTCATTAATAACTGGACCTCGTGAAGCTTCGCTCATTAACAGAAGAACAAGTTTCATGAACCAGCTCGAGTTCTTCTCCTCCCTCTCTCATTAATAACTGGACCTCGTGAAGCTTCGCTCATTAACAGAAGAACAAGTTTCATGAACCAGCTCGAGTTCTTCTCCTTCCTCTCTCATTAATAACTGGACCTCGTGAAGCTTCACTCATTAACAGAAGAACAAACAATCAGTGTTTACACAGCTGTGTGAAGAGTTTATTTATTGTTGTTGTGATTCCTTGTGTTTTTAGATGTTATTTATATTAAAGATACTACCTTTTAATAAATTATTAACATTTAGAATGATTATTTATTTATATATTTGTATTTATTTATATTTTATTTATATTTTTTGTGTAATTTAATATATTGTATACATTGTGATTTTGCATACTAATATCTAAAGATTTATTTATTTATTATATTTATATATCTTCTTTTTTACCTGTTACATAAAAATGAAGTGATTACAATAAAACACCTTTTTGTATTTTTGGCATCAAATAAAGAACTTGAATATTTTAATACATTTGTGAGTTTATTTATGAAACAAAAAGGTGTGAAATCATTTTAAAACAAAATATGATCCTGTTTGCTGTACACGATATGATCTTTCAAATTTTAAAGAAATAGATGTAGATGTAGACGAGTTCATTCCTTGATCGGAACAGGTTTGGAGAAATTCAGCAATGGATGCTCTGCAGTGAATGGGTGCCGTCAGAATACAAGTCCAAACAGCTGATCACAATAATCCACACATCTCCAGTCCACCAGTTAACATCTCGTGAAGTTAAAATCTGTGTGTTCGTAAGAAACATTCAATATTAAGATGTTTTTAACTTCAAACTGTTGCTGCAAACTGATCGTATAACGTGCAGAACGAGAAGAAACACATCTATCATTAAGGTGTAGAGGTGTATAATTATGGATAGAGGACAGCTGGAAGTCATAAACATCTGAATGATTTGTGTTTCTCTTCACGAGATGTTAACTGATGAACTGGAGTGGACTGCTTGTGGATTATTGTGATGTTTTTATCTGCTGTTTGACTTCATGTACATTATTTACATGACAATCAAGCACATTTCACCCAAAAGTACTTCAATTTCAAATTTCATAATATAATAATGATGTTTAAAATACAATAATGATTGTGTCTATAAATGATCAATTTGGGGTTAGGGATTGTCAATTTTGTATTGAAGCAGTTTTTGGAAAATGTGCTTATTTGTCATGAAAATAATGTCAGGATGTTAATTATTCATCAATAATAATAAGAACTGTAGTTTATTTTAGTTTTTCTTTTCTTTGGTTTCTGGGGTTGTTTGTTGATCACTAAATGAAATCATGCAGGACACATGTCCCACCAGCAGATGCCACTAAAACACCAGCTTTTTAGTTATTAGTAACCAGGCTCTTCCATTAACTCACGCAACTCAACATGTCAAGCCTTATGACATCCATGTGTCTCACTATGTGAGTTCATCTTTGATCTAGACTATATAAAACCATGCATTTGCAAACAGTACATTAAATAAGTTCCCTTACATGTGAATACCACAGTTTCCTTTTAAACAATATTTCCATATTCAAGACACTGTCTGAAACTTTATACTTCTCATGTAAACATGTCTTCTCAGGATGAATCACTTGCTGTGTTACTCATTGCATTTGAATAAATGTAAATACAAATGTGCTGTAATAACGCAGTTCTACAGAGATCTCCGAGAGAGCCATTCACTGATAAACCCATTATTTGGGAACCAACAAGCCATAATATGGATTATTTATGATAGTTTACACACACACACACACACACACACACACACACACACACACACACACACACACACACACACACACACACGTTGGTTTTTATGGTTTACGGGTTTTTATACTGACTCTCCATATCCCTAAACCTAACCATCACAGGCGTAATTTTCAAAAAACATCACTTAGTTTTTATACTGTACAAAAAATGCCACACGGACAAGGATGTATGTGCTTTTGTCCCCATTGCCCCACACACACACACACACACACACACACACACACACGTTGGTTTTTACGGGGACCTACGTAATGGTTTTTATACCTACACCTAAACTTAGATTTTGATTCCCTCACAGGAGACATTACTTGTGCATTTCTTGTCCTTTCTTATTGTAATTGAGTTTTTAAGTCTTTCCCCCCATGTGTCTTTCTTTAAAAATGAATTCGAGTAAACACTTTTTACTATCTTATTGTATGATAAAACAACTTATAAGTTTTGCCTGTCCATTTTAAATTATGCAATTATTTTCCATATGGGACACTGAAATTGTTGTGTCCCTGATGTCCTCATAAATCATTTATTTTATAGACCTTCTCCTTGTAATACCTATGTCATACCCATGTCATTATACAAATTTGTGTTTGTCCTCATAAACCACATAAACATGCACACACACACACACACACACACACACACACACACACACACACACACACACACACACACACACACACACACACACACACACACACACACACTAGATCTATAATAAATAAAATGCAGATTTCAGCACGGCTCTGACACACACCACACACACACACACACACTACACACACTCACACACACACACACACACACACTAGATCTATAATAAATAAAATGCAGATTTCAGCACGGCTCTGACGGCACCCATTCACTGCAGAGGATCCACTGCTGAGCAAGCGTTGAAATGCTACATTTCTCAAAATCTGTTCTAAAGAAGAAACAAACTTACATCGTGGATGGCCTGAGGGTAAACTACACGACAAAATTCTGTCAAATCATATCTGGTGTCAGCAACTATAGCATGGACTCGTCTAGACTGTAAATCAGGCCAAACACCTGGGCAAAGTCGAGAAGTATTCCAGCCTAAAAAGATGTGTAGTTTGTCTGAATGGCCACAGGATGGCGCACTTTCCCTCCCTACAACTCTTCCAGTAGAAGACAGAACAGCTTGTGTCTTTCTGACAGTCTTTCTGTGTTTCTTAGACTCTCTTCTTTAATATTTGTATTATGCTGTCTTTCAATTCAAGTATATACTTAATCCATGTAGTATGAATGTGGTTTGAGACCACTCAGAAAACTGGGATTTTTTTAACCTGTTTAAACAAAACAAAGTTTTATTACTTTTTAGAGTACAGAAAATTTGAAAACAAACATTGTGAAATATAAAAATACATTTTAGGATTCTGTATTTTTTCTAATCAAACAGTAAATTTGCAACAGTGACAAAGTTAAATCCGTGTACAGACGGTCAGATGTTCTTTGCAGATGCTCTTTCAAAGACTTACAAAGGCATTCAATCAGAATGAATGCAAAGAAAATATACCAAACATTTACCAAAAAAAGCTGCTTTGTGGAAAACACCTGCTATTCACATGCTTATTTGAACAGATATGAAGTGAAAGTTCCCTTAAGCTTTAAACAGTTCCTTATACCACTCGTTTTTTAATAAGCAAATAGAGAGCACCTTGTTATAGCAGAGCCGGTGCATTCACACAACAAACACACTTCAAATCAGTTCAACTCTAATAAAAAGTGTAACAAACAAGCAAACAATAAAAACATAAGTTAAACGGATGTCTATAGATGATTGTTATTGTTGTATATGTCACTTCTTTAACAAAAAACTCAAGCCCATAAATGTCATAATGCTTGCTTTCAAAATAAAACGTTTGTTTGATAAGCGTTTACTGCATTCACACACAGCGACGTCAGTCAGCTTATCAGCACAAACGGACTGGATTGGAGCACTTGAGAACATTTGTCTGGTGTGTTTTTCTCACTCTTGATCTGGGGACTCGACTTCCCACGCTGCATCTGTGTCCCGGGCTAAAGTAGTGATGTCCTCGTACAGATCCGCACCGCCACACTGCTCAATCTCCAGCCCCTGGACAGCACAGACACAGACAGACGCTGAGCAAAGACCTCCAAGAACCAGACGTTTGTGTAAATATACTAGAGCAAGACGTCACGAGACGCAGTTTCTTAATCATTACAGTATGACAAAAATACACAATACATTCGACCAGGGAAAAGCGTCTATAGTTCATTAGTGTTAGTAAATCATTTCAAATGAAGCTGACGCAGAATCAGTCGCTGGGTAATAACACACTGTGGTGTTAAATTACTACATTAATTAGAAAACACTAATGTACAAAATTAAGATTTTTTCTCTTCATTCGTAAGATACATTTACTTCAGAGGCAAAATGACATTAGATAGCCTTGTTTTCTAATTAAGTGACTTTAAACTTAAATCAATAAATATATGGCAGTGGGTGAAAAAAATTAAAAACCTGTTTTTCCTTATTAAATTAAAAGTATTCCTCTCATCTCATTGGCAGATTTTTAATTAATTTATATATTTATTTACTTAATTTTAGGTATAAAGTAACTTAATTTGACAAATGTATCAGATTTAAGTGACTTTATGTCTAAAACAGTAACAAATATCTGCTAATGCGGTAAGAAAAATAAAACTAGTTTTCTCTTTGTATTACGTTTCTTTTTTATCCTATTGGCAGATATTTGTTCTTTTTCTAAGTTAAAACTCACATATTTTTTTTAAATGTCTTTCAGAAAACACGACTTAATAACTTAAGTAATTTGCTTCTCATGTAAAAGTGTCTTGATTTAAGGTTTAAGAAGGTTTAGATATTTGTTCTGGAAAACAAGTCAGAAATACTGAGAAAGAAAATATTTTTTGCAGCGTCTGGCAGAGACAAACAGTGAAACATCCCAGTGCACTTTCTGAAAAAAGGTACAAAAGATGTCACTGGGGCGGTGCCTTTTCAAATGGTACATCTTTGTACCTAAATGGTCCATTTTGGACCCTTGAAGGTACATATAAATACATATCTTTGTACCTAAATGTATTTTGGACAGAAATGGTACATCTTTATACCTAAATGGTACATTTTAGTACCTATTTTGGACCCTTGAAGGTACATATCAATACAGAAATGGTACATCTTTGTACCTAAATGGTCCATTTTGGACCCTTGAAGGTACATATCAATACAGAAATGGTACATCTTTGACCTAATGGTATTTTGGACCCTTGAAGGTTTCAGTACAGAAATGGTACATTTTAGTACTAAATGGTCCATTACTGATTACATATCAGTACAGAAATGGTACATTTTAGTACCTGAATGGACCATTTTGGACCCTTGAAGGTACATATCAATACAGAAATGGTACATTTTACCTAAATGTCCATTTTGGACCCTAAGGTATTCAGTACAGAAATGGTACATTTTAGTACCTAAATGGTCCATTACCATTTTGGACAGTTGAAGGGACCATTTTGGACCCTTGAAGGTACATATCAATACAGAAATGGTACATCTTTGTACCTAAATGGTCCATTTTGGACCCTTGAAGGTACATATCAATACAGAAATGGTACATCTTTGTACCTAAATGGTCCATTTTGGACCCTTGAAGGTACATATCAGTACAGAAATGGTACATTTTAGTACCTAAATGGTCCATTACTGATTACATATCAGTACAGAAATGGTACATTTTAGTACCTAAATGGACCATTTTGGACCCTTGAAGGTACATATCAATACAGAAATGGTACATTTTAGTACCTAAATTGTCCATTTTGGACCCTTGAAGGTACATATCAATACAGAAATGGTACATTTTAGTACCTAAATTCCATTACTGTCATATCATACAGAAATGGTACATTTTAGTACCTAAATTGTCCATTTTGGACCCTTGAAGGTACATATCAATACAGAAATGGTACATCTTTGTACCTAAATGGTCCATTACTGATTACATATCAGTACAGAAATGGTACATTTTAGTACCTAAAAGGTACATTTTGTACCTTTTTTCCTGCGAGTGCACTGATGGACTGTTACATCGATACTCTTGAAACGCCGCTCGGCCAATCAAATTCAACCAGAATTTGGAGAGGTTAGAAATGTTGCTATTTGCTTAATAAAATCACAAGTATAAATTCATGCATTGTCTATCACAACAGACCATGCGTGCTTTCACTTCCGGAAGTGCATGCAACAATAGCTGCAGAGCTCCGAGCTAAAACTCAACCAACCGTACAACAACACAATGACAGTAAGAAACTAAGAAAATGAACCACAACACTCACCTCATATATGTGATCATCCTCAGGCTCTTCATAAACGGCTTCTTCTTTCTTCTCCTGAAACACAATGAGAAGATGGCGATGGATACTTTACATGAAAAAGTGCACAGATCAGTCTGTGGAAATGTTGTGGCCCTCACCAGTCTGTAAAACTGAACCAGAGGAACGGCGATGCACAAAATCAACAGTAAACCCTGAAGGAAAATGAAAACATCCTTGACTCTCGATCTGCTCAAGACAGCCTGGGGGTCAGCGTATCCTGGAGAAGAGACAGAGAGAGAAATACACGTATACAGGCGAAGAAAGCAAGCAAAAACATCCACAAATTGACACCTACTGAGCACTTGTAGCTCTGTTCCCGGTCCAAGCGTGTTGTTCAGCTTGCAGAAGTAAGTGCCGCTGTCCTCAGTCTCCACTTTGCTTATGATAATGGAGGCATTTATTGTATCACTCTTCTCCTTTATCTTTATTCTTTGGCTGTTCTTGAGCTGGTGTTTTTGGCTTTTTAGCCTGGACTTTGAACCACTCTACATGAGCCGGTAAAGACGGATTCGACGGCACACAGTATATCCTCACAGTCCGACCCGTCCTCATGCCAACAAATCGTGGCTTCTGGAACACATGGATATTTACTCCAGCTGAAAAGAAGAGATGGATGGAGAGAAAACACGCGAGACAGAACCGGTTTAATATTGTAAAGATCATTTTCGTGTTATCAGAAGTAGTAAAACCAAGAAACATGCTTTCATTATGGAAGACACTAAACAGCAACTATTATGAACTGCATGAACTTCATGAACTGTTTATTGTTAATAAAGGATATCTGCCAAATGCAAACTTGTTTTGAAGCAATGGGACTTCCTCTTTCACTCACAGATGGAAAGGAAGAACAACACTGAAAACAAGACTTGTAATATGCAAACTGCTATCCTGCAACTTTCAAATGTGAAATAAAAATCATATGAATTAATTGTAAACTCCTGCTTTAATAAATAAAATTCACCCAGAACTTAAAAAGTGCACCAAAATGTTGCATTTCAGTACAGTAACTTGTGTAAAAGACAAACACAACAGCAGTTTTAAGGTCTTAAGCAGTCTTATTTACCTGAGAGGTAAATCAGCGCCATGACTGAAGATCCCAGCAGGAAGTAATTCATGATTGTTGATCCTGAAATGAAGTGAAGAAGTCAGCACAGATCACACAGACAGAACAGAAGAAGCTCCACCAGAGTGAAGGGTGCAGGTCATGAAGCTGCGCGGATACGACTCGTTTCAGAGAAACATGCAAATATATACACTCATGCATCAAGGTGAAGGAGATGTGAATCATCTTAATGCAAAATACAAAGACTGATATAGGCTTCTTAACCGTGTATGGACAAACATGAGTAATGACAACTGTTTATGCATCACAAAACCAGATTCATATCTTGGCTGAAGATTACCAGTGTGTTTTCTGCTATGTTTAAAGGCATTTCCTTTAACCCTAAAACAGAATGCAATCATTCATTCAAAGTGCAGGGATGAAGAATGAACATGAAAAATGTCTAAATATTAACACGGTCAGCCTACATTAGGCTGCCATTGCAAATGTTATACGGCCACAAATAATTAATTGCAAAAGTCCTGTTACATATATTGACTTCTGCAATAAACAGCCTAAGATTCAGATGTGCAAATAATAGCTGCTATACTGAAAAACGAAGTTTTACTCAGAAATTGTTAGTAGACGTCAGAAACAACAGCACACAGCATGAAGATTTTTTTACTTATTCACTATGAAATATCAGTACATCAGTAAAATGCCTGTCAACTACTAGTCATTAGAGTATCAGTAGACTATCTGCTTAATATCTGCTAACACTTCGTTTTGATGACATTTTACTGACTATAAGTAACTTTGCAAGTACACTCTTAAAAATAAAGGTCCCAAAAGGGGTTTTGCAGCAATGCCACAGACGGGAAAAATCGAAAGGTTCCATGGATATTAAACGTTCCTTATGGAACCACTTATGCCAAAGAAGAACTTGTTTTGAAATGTTTTGAGTGGCCCTCCAGGAGCAATGCTATGTGCACATTATTCTGGATGTTTTCTAAAAGTTGCTCATCCGCACTGACACAACTGAAAATACTCACCTTGCTGTGCATGCATACAATAGCGTGAATGCTCACTGAGATGATCAGACATAATAAAGCTATCACGATCTCTTATGACGCATTTTATTAACAAATATCCCATCACTCACAGGTGTGTTCAGGTCACTCTTAAAATCAATATTCCACCTTTTGCCACGGGACAGCAAAGGTTGTACAACATTTATTTTTAGCAACATTATTAAAGTGAATCGCAGGCACAGCAATGTTGGCACAACCATAGATATACTTTTAAACAATATGCATCCAGCTTCAAAAAGCTCATTTTTTGCTGGCTGTATCAGTGTAGATGAAAGGCCAAAACAGAGAGAAAAATTATGTTTGTAAATTTATCCAGATTAATGTGGATGTATCCCAAGACTGGACACCCTTGGTCTATTGTATTATATTGTATTTATTACTTACAGTTGCCTCTCTTTTATGGTTTGCCGTTTCTGATAGTTGGCAGGCTGGATTTTGTTGTGTCACACAATAACAATGAAGTGTCTTTAATTTCAGTGCACATGTTGGTTCTTTCCATGCGTGTGTGCGGTGCACTTTGTCACAGTCATTGAGCTGTGTGAGATGTTTAGCACTCAGCAGCTGTAACCACACTCAGAACAGACGAGGGAGGCAGAAAAACACATAATCAACAGTACAAAAATAAAACTAAACAAGTACTATGAGGTAATATGTGGTTAAATTAGAGAAAACAGTGTTTTCATTGTTCTATACTTAGCTTAATACCTTAAATAGTCCTCAAAACTACCCAAATCAGTCAAACTGCTGGGAATGGATTACAAAGCATGTTTAGTTGTGACCACTTTTTGTCTCTTCTTAATGAAAATCAAATGTAAATGCGGGTCAGCAGGTTCAGGAAATCAGGATGAACCAAACCAGCTAGATTTCAACAAATACATGTAGTCTGTTAAGGGACAGAGTACACATCATTCCTGTGACCATCATGATATTTACATTCTTTATGAACAAAAAAGAAGGTGACTTAATCATTTTAACACAGAAACCAGTTGTACTGTACACTGTAAAAATATATTTTTTGAAGCCGTAAATAAAACTAATATTACTGGTGTATGTTTTAAAAGAAAAAAATATTTATTTTTTTCTTCTTCAAAATTTTTTATTTAATTCAATGTTACTATGCAATTGTTTGTAAATGTAGTAGCAATTTTTAGTGAAGCAACAAATGAGTCACATGAATTTTTTTTCTGTGTAATTGTAGGAGGTGTGGTGTGAAAAGTTTGGCAGTCGATGTAAAATACTGAGAAGCAAATGATGAGGAAATAACTAAAATAATTGTATAAAAATCATGTTTCCATGCCTATGCCGTGAGACTCCAGCATCCATGTGAGTCTACAAACCTGTAGGACAAGCAGTTTGGAAACAGGATGGATGGAAAATGAGGTTTGTGTACTTACCACTGCTATTGCATGATATGAAGCAGGCTGTAATTACCCGCTCTCTCTGAACTTTAACACTGGTTCAATGCTGGGAACTCAGTGGGCTGAAGAGATGCCAGATGACAGTCTGCTAACCACACAACACACACACACGCACACACACACACACACACACACACACACACACACACACACATGTTGTTTTTTATGGTTTACGGGGACTCTCCATAGGCGTAATGGTTTTTATACTGTACAAGCTGTATGTGCTATTGCCCTACACCTACCCTACACCTAAACTTAGCCCTCACAGGAGACGGTGCATTTCTATTTTCCCCCCAAAAAACTCACTCTGTATGATTTATAAGCGTTTTAAATTATGGGGACACTGAAAATGTCCTCATAAATCACCTTCTCCTTGTAATACCTATGTCATACCCATGTCATTATACAAATTTGTGTCCTCATAAACCACATAAACATGCCCACACACACACACACACACACACACACACGCACACACACACACACACACACACACACACACACACACACACACACACACACACACACACACACACACACACACACACACACACACACACACACACACACACACACACACACACACACACACACACACACACACACACACACACACACACAGACACACACACACACACAGAGACACACACACACACACACACACACACACACACACACACAGAGACACACACACACAGAGACACACACACACACACACACACACACACACACAGACACACACACACACACTCACACACACACACACACACACACACACACACACACACACACACACACACAGAGAGAGACACACACACAGGCAAGCACACACGCACGCACGCACGCACGCACACACACACACACACACACACACACACGGGCAGCAATATGATTCTTTCTCCCATCAGTGAATATGCTTATGAAAGCTAAATTATTCCCATAACACAAATGCCAATGTATAGATCACTGGATTCCAAACTTATTAAGACTAGTTACCTGAGGTGAAGACATCTCTAGCCGGGGGTAAAAATAGAGGGTGTGAAACAAGAACAGCGATCCGGGCAGGGGCCACTGTGACACAGAAAAAGTCATATGGAGCACAAGTCGAATGGAAAAAAATGGTCTTGATAAACACCTCTGTGAAAACACATCCACAAACAACACATGATAGCATGCTAAGACTGTAAACTCTACGAAATCCTGCCATGAGATGAAGCGTGATACTGAAGAACTGCAATCTGAGACTGCAATTCAAACCTTTAAAGCATGAAGAGACGCACATTTATCTTATCAAATTTATTCTATGAACATTTTAAATGCATATTGAATTAAATATTGTCAAGTGATGATACAAAGAAAAGACAGCATCTGAGAAATACGCTTCTATCTGCAAAGTATATATACAGGCAACGAGGCGAGCCAATCCTAAAGCACTGCAATGTCTCTCTTCTTGATAAAGTGTAAACAATAGAAAATTATTTGCATATTAACAATATCAATATAAACCAAAAGTACCCACAAATTACATATACAAGCTGATGAGTTTTTTTTTCTCAACAAAAGTAATTCTCCTTTTAACATAGTAAACTAATGCTTTTTGGTAATAAGAGACCAAATCTAAAAACTATACAAGAGGTAAATATAAATATCTCAAAGTGCTTGATTTATGAGTTAAAGAAATAAGACGTTTGCAGTCACATTAAGACTTCAGAGGATCTCCATCATTAAATGTCTCTAATACATCAGCTATGATGACTCACAGGAACTAACTGAATATAACTTCAGGGATTATTAACTCGATCATGTTTTAAAATGGCCAACTGTACATTTAATGAAAAGGAATTCAAAGGAAGGTGTTAAAATCTCCAGTAATAAATATGAATTTCAGCTAGATTTCATGTGTGGCATCTACTGGTCACGTCAGACTCTTTTTGTAAAGAAGGGAATCAGTATAATGCAGTTACAGGGTAATGCTTTTGCCTAGACAAAGAAAATAATCTGACGCAACATTGCAACAGAGTTATCAGGGGTACTCTAATTATTCATCAATTTATTATAATGGACACACATCGAGCTTATTAATGCTGTGCTTTCTGTGTGTTAAATACAGTTAAATGGACGGGGATATTTTAACTAGGTTTACTGAACTTCTGAAATAACTTCTGAATAAAACATGAAAACTGCATTTACTTTACAGGCTTGGCAGATTTTCAACATACTAGTTAAATAATCTCAAGTGAACATCTAGCTGTTTTGACTACCGGGGCATTAAAAGGAATTGCTACAATTACACAATGCTTTTAATATTTTTGTTAAATGTATAGCACAGTCTCCGGGGACTATGACTACACTGTACATGTTTTTCATCGTGGCACATTCTGCTCAAAGTGACTCAGGTGTAAAGAATCAGTGTCTGTTCTGCTCGTTCCACCATTCTGCTGTAAACTGAATCCATAAACTGAGATTATAAACAGTTCAGCAGACTAAACTCTGGACAGACATGTTAAGAGTGATGGTCAGTACCAGCGGTTCTCGTTCCTAATGGTTCTGAGATCGGTGCAGCTAAACATCAGAATTATACTGTAAGTAACATATCAGGTTTTATAATTCAGTAGTTTAAAAAAATAAGTGTTTATACCAATACCGTAGTGAATTCTTTGATCATTATTGAATTATTAAATGTCCGGGAGCTTTAAATACTCATACATCTTGCAACCAGTATTCCAAAAGATGATTTAAGACAAGGTAAAAATCTATGATGAACCTGTAAAGAGGGAGATTGTTGAAAAAAACCCTGTGCTTTAAACAACCCAAAGAAATGTACCATTGTCACCACATACCGTAGTCACATACAGTAGAATTACTGGGTGTAGCGTGCAGGGGACGAAACAGCTACATTGTGATTTCATTTTCACCATGAAAATAATTTCCTTCATATAGGATCTTTTTTCCCTTTTTTTTGGAAAATACACTTTTGCGAAATAGACCCGAAAGGAACCAAACAAGTGTACAAACGTTCTCTGGACACTAAATATGACTAATTATTCCCAAAAGGCTGAACTTTAAATTCATCACTGCAATGGCAGAACATTTTCAAAGTGGGTGTGGCCACTTTCACTTAAATGGCTGTAACTCTTGAATGGAATGAGATATTTGATATTTGTGTATGGGTTCAGTCTGAGGTCAAGTGAAAAATGTGCAGCACTTAACCACTTGGTGGCGCTATAATAGGGGAAAAAAACGCAAATATATATATGTATAAGGGTAAAGAACATGGCTAAGTTATGACAAATATACTGGGACATTTCTAATATATCTCTGGGATCAAATAAAATTAATCCTAAATGAAACAGGTCTTTACAAAAGTTGAAATAATAAAAAACAGTACTCCCAAGAAATAGCATTCCAATGCTGTCACACTGTAGCAGTCCTGTGTAATCCTTTTTGGAGCATATGCTTGCTCAGTGCGTGCAGGTGATACTCCATTTTACATCACAAGGATTTTCTCAGTCCACAGGCATTGTCCACCAGTTATACTATTGACTCTTTTATTGTCGCATTCTCTGAAATGCAGAGGCCATGTGTCGTGGTTGCAGACCGGAGGACCACCTCACTTGTGAGCTCCACTGGAAGTATGAGTTGTCCCTGTGGTCGAGGGTAGGTTACTGATACTCTGTGCTGCGTGACCGAGGTGGGCTTGGGCGACTGTGAATTAGGTGGCATCGGCCTAGCCTGCAGCTCAAGAGCCATGGCGAGTTCTGGATTGCTGCCATACAGGGCATCCATTTTCCTTGCAATTAACCCTTCGGTTTCAGGAGGTTCTTCATCGTTTTGACTCCTGACTTTCCTCTTTGAACGATGCATGAAGCATGCATACCGGATAGCACGTTTGAGGAGATGTCTACGGTATGTTCGTTGAACTGCAAAGGCTGCGCGCTCTTCCTCTTTCCTCCTGAGAGTGGTGGTGATTGGCTCAAAGGAGGCAGTGGTGGGATTGTTCATTGTGAACTTGGCTTCAATGCTCACCTTCATGGCAACCATCTCAATCGTGTCCCAAGAACCTCACGGGTAACTGCCAAAAGAATATCCAGACAGTGGATTTTGTCGCCGGTTACAATGGGTAAATCCATGCCGATTAGTTTGAGGCGGTTGGGTTTGGCAATTCGTAAAGGCTCCTGCAAGGTATCGACGAAGTCAAACAAGCGGCTGTACTCAATGAACTGTGTACCATCAACGTCAAACTTTTCCCATGTCTCGTCGAACATCTCAAAGTCCTCCTCACAGAGCGGATCTCCACTCTCCTCTTGAGCAACGTTGAAGTTCTCAAGAATGATAGCAATGTACATGTTCACGACCACCAGGAACGTCATGATGATGTAACTGCAGAAAAACATGATACCCATGCTAGGATTCCCACAGTTTCCCCGAACGTCTGTACCAGGGTTCTCTACGTCAGGGTCACAGTCCGGAGGGCCGCTGTTCATAATGGGCAGCAGAAGCCCATCCCAGCCTGCCGAGGTTGTGATCTCAAACAGGCAGATGATGCTGCCTCCAAATGTTTCAAAGTTGAAGATGTCGTCGATGCCTGCCTGCTTTTTTACATAGGCAAAGTTAGACATGGCAAAGATGGAGAAGATGAACATAATGAGGAACAGAAGCAGTCCGATGTTGAAGAGGGCAGGAAGTGACATCATCAAGGCGAACAAAAGAGTCCTAATGCCTTTTGCCCCTTTGATGAGACGTAGCACACGGCCGATTCTGGCGAGCCGGATGACACGGAACAAGGTGGGAGACACAAAGTACTTCTCAATGATGTCTGATAACATCAGACCTTGGGAAAGAAGAATTATGGGTTATTATAAACTCTTTAGTGTAGTTATACTAGTAAAGTATAAAATCCAAATCCAAATAACAAGCTATATTGACACAATGTTTGAAACAATAGGCTTATTGGAAAAACTTGGCAGAACTTCAAAATGTACCAATACAGATAATTCACAACAGGTTCCATTTGAAATGAACACTTAGAAGCAAAATGTCACCAATCATTGTAAAGGGCAGATTTTAGATTAATAAAGGGTTATTTTCACGTGGTTGCTCGCACAATACTATGTTATGACCCCAAAACTCTTTTACCACCGTGTATGATTTGTAAACCAATATATTTTGATGTCTCTGCATCACATAACCAGCTCCACGTCAATGGCTTTTCTGATGTAGTAAACTTGCTCGAACTAAACTCGTACCCAGTAGCATTGCACTTGCGACGCAAAGCGCTTGGAACAAAAGTCATGATAAAAGCGTAAAAACTTGTAGAATCAAACTTAAAATGGCATGGTTACTTCAGCAAATGCATGTATTTGGTTAAGTTTAGAGTAGGTTTTTATGTATGTTGTACATTATTTTCAAACATAATAGAGCATTAGCCCTGTTTGCGTCACTTACTGGATATTTCAATTTGAATGTGCCACAAAACATGCAAAAGGAAACATAAGATAATTTGGCTGAATTTTTTTTTTCAATGAGTCTGGGTTGTTCTACACTTACCTGCTACAGAAAGGATGACCACAACAAAATCAAAGACGTTCCAGCCGATAGTGAAAAAGTAATGTCTGAGCGCAAACATCTTAAGTGTGCATTCTCCCGTGAAGATGACGATGAAGAACAAATTGACCTGGTACAGGATATCTTCTTTCTCAGCACTCTGGTCATCGGTCTCTATCATCATGGTCACCATATTGAGGCAGATTAGCACCATGATAAAGATGTCAAAGAACTGTTTTGTTATGAAGTCAAACACCACACCCTGGATCATGTTCTGTTAGGAGAACAATGTAGTGGATTAGTTTTTAAAAACCTCAAGAGATCTAATGCTGATATAAAAAAAAAGTCAATTAATTATCAATGTAAGTCGAATGGTTCACACCGATGGCCTAGGGATAGGTTTCGCAGGTTTTTTGGAACCCAACTTCTTCATGGCATTGTAGTACTTTTTTTGCTCCTCCGTCATGAAAAGGTCTTCCCCTCCAAAGTGCAGAAGAAACACATATTAATTATTCTTTTTGGTTAAGACTGATCCAAACGTACAACATAAATTTAAATAACGTGGAGTTTAGTTTGAAAAGAAATTCTTATCTTGGACTTCTGCTGATTGAAGTTGTCAATGATGACACCAATGAAGAGGTTGAGAGTGAAAAAGGAGCCAAAAATAATGAAAATAACAAAATATAGGTACATGTAAAGGTTGATCTCATATGATGGCTGCTCGTCCACCTAACAGAAAATAATTAATGAATGCCACAATAAGGCTTTTAAACACTAAACAGAAATCAGTTCAATAATTTAGGAACTGACTGGAGCTATCTTTGAAAATAAGCTGTTGAACAGGCAACTCATGATTAATTGTATTAATATTTCCCCCACTACAGAACTCAAATCAATGGCATGACTTTGATGTCAAGACGTTTGGATATGAGAACCAACAATGTTTGATTTTACTGACTTTGCCACAGGGAACATATTTGTACTTTTGGGGAAGAATTACTTACATTTTTTGTTGATTGATTACACAAAGATATCAAATGGCATCAAAACACTTACAATATAGTGCTCAAGTTGTATGGAGTACTTTAATGGTTCTTGTATAATGCATTTTTATCCCTTTTAACACTATAACCAGCTGTATGAAAATAAGATTCTTCCTTTTAATTCTTTAAAATGTTTGTTTCTATTTAAAACAGCAGCATACAGGTTTAGAAAGACATGAGAGTGAGTATATAACGGTGGAATATTTATTTTACTGTAACTGAGAAATTTGCTTATTAATTGGACACCACTTTGCACAGAATCAGCGAGGACACCATATCCGAAAGTTGTTGACTATTTACTGTATTGTGTGCATGCGTGCATATACTACATTATATCCATTCAACTGCATTGTAGCAGTTGTACAGGTGGATTGTCATTCACGTACCTCTCGAGAATCCACTGCAGCATACATGATATCCATCCAGCCTTTAAATGTGGCCTGTGTGGAGAGAAGTATTTTCTGAATATCAGCATGTCATATAAAACTCATTTATTCAGTATATGGATTTGTGCCGAGTTACCTCTCTGTCCTCTGATGCATAAAAAGGAAAGGACATGATAATACAGTTCGCTGACTGTAAATATGATTAAACTCTGATATTATTATACTCGGTGTCTGCACTAAATTTCTCTTTTTATTGAATTTGCTATAGCTTAGTTTAAATAAATGCTTTACTCTTTTGAGTTCTGAATTTGCTTGATCTTTTTTTTCTTCAAACGATCAAGCAAATATCGTCATGTTATAACTGTTAATGGTTGCATGTGTACCATATGTAATATAATAAACTCTACAAGTCATAATAAACATACAATTTGCAGTAGAGAGAGGTAGCCGAGTCCCACATTGTCATAGTTGACCTTCACATTGACCCAGTGCGCCTCATTGGTGTGCATCAGGGCCATACAGTCACTCTTGTTGTTGACCACATCCATGGGGAAGCGTTCCTCTGTGGTGGTGTTGATGCAGTGGTAGAACTTTCCAGCAAACAGATTGACCCCCATAATGCTGAAGATGAGCCAGAATATCAGGCACACCAGCAGCACATTGAAAATAGAGGGAATGGCACCAACCAGTGCATTCACTACCACCTGGAATTAGAGACAAATGAGTTGTCAAATACTTATTTTAACTTAACTTTAAAGTTAACATTTAAAGACAAGTCGCTCAGAAATGTAAAAAACATCCAGTATAAAGTAGACTTTTACATTAAGTCAAATATTCTGTCCTTCTGGATGATTAAATACAAATGGTTCTAAAAATCATTCTAGCTTTAAAGGATTTCCATTTATAGAATTTGAACCTTTTTAAATTCTTGAGGTTTTCCTAATCTATTAAAGTGTTAAAATACTAAATATGTTCGTCTTATTCAACTTAAACGGTCAAAATCAGGAAAATGCTGCATTTTTTTTTTAAATAATCCCATTTCCAATAATTTGGTATTTATGTGGATAAGTGTTACCATAACATAACACCAATCCTTTTATTGACTGCTTGCTAACTTGTGTCAGCAAATCCAAACAAATAATGCTATTTTCCACTCTTTATTTGAAGAACCACTCCCAAATGCATAAATGAAGAGTCATTTCTTACCCTCATTCCTTCAAATCTTGACAGGGCTCGAAGGGGTCGAAGAGCCCTGAGTGTTCTGAGAGATTTGATTGCTCCCAGCTCAGAATATCCCAATAAATTGGCTGTTAAACTGACAAGTGACACCTGAATAAAACAGCACGTGTTCAGTACACAGACTTTGGCATCTGACATGCATTTGCTTATAAGGGTAAAGCTTTGGCAAACACCAAATAGGTAAACTTACATCCACAATGAGGAAGTCCAGCCAGCACCACGCATTAGTGAAGTAAGTCTTGAAACCATATGCCACCCACTTTATTAACATCTCCACTATGAAAACGTATGTAAAGACTTTATCAGCATACTCCAGGATAATCTTGATCACTCTGCGGCGCTCAATGTTGATATCCTCAAAAGCCTGACAGAATAAAAGTTGATGCATCAGACAAACATGAATGGATTTATATTTTCCCTTTTTCTTACAATGCAATTAAAAAGCGAGATTTAATATCACAGATGTAATAACATGCAGTTTACTAAGCATTGGCTCAATATTGACAGACACACCAGTGCTCCGCTACTAAGGAGGATCATAAAGATGATGAAGGTTTCAAAGTAGTCATGCTCAACGATAGTGAAGCATGTTCTTCGAAGGTTCCACCACTTTTTCCCCCATCCTCCTGTGGTGTCTACATTCAAACATGGAAATCGCTTAACACAACCTAAGTAAAAAGAGAGAAAATTCAATCAGATATTTCTGGCCTTGCAGTAACATTCCTAATGAAGGAAAACGCATGCACACCCTCTGTGAAACAGGGCTCTGGCTCTTCAGGCTCTGGTTCTTCTTCCTCTTCAGGCTCAGGCTCAGGTTCTGGAGGCTGGTAGTCTACTGTGCTACAAACTGAAGAGTCGTCATCATTAAGAGCAGCCTGTGCAGAAAAAAAGATGTAAAGAAATGAGAGCGAATGAATAACAAATGGGAGGGGAACAAAACAAAGTATTAAAGTAATGTTCCTTGACATTTTGAGACTGAAGAGTCTGAAGTATTGGCACTTGTGATAATTTAATTTCTAGCAATAAGCATTAAAGAAAAATGGTTGATTATATATTAATATAAATATATATTAATTATGATACTTTTTACATGATAGCATTTTAAAGTTTATTTAAAAAAGTATTAACATTCAAATTTATTCAGTTTTAAAACACTGGGTAATAGGGTATAAATGACTTACCTTTATATACACTATATTGCCAAAAGTATTGGGTCACCCCTTCTAATGAACAGGTTTGACTACTTTAGTAATTTCCATGAGATACAAATCTTAATGTTTAAGCATATAATGAAATTCTAGAGAATTGTGTGCTTCTAATTTTATAGCAACAGTTTGGACTGGACTCTTTTCTATTCTAACATGACAGTGTCTCTGTGTATAAGACAAGAATCAAATCCCAGCTGAACACTTCTGGTGTGACTTTAAATGAAAGGTTTGACACTTTAGAATTTCCATGAGTACAAATCTTAATGTTTAAGCATATAATGATATTGACAAAAACTCATCACCAAACACCAATGACTTGTACATTCATTATATGGACAAAAGTACTGGACACCAACTTCTTTAGAAGAGAAAAATACACTTCCAAACTGAGGCAACAAAGAAATTAATGTACTTAAAAATATTATATTTATACTTAATTATATTATATTTCCACCTCTGTTGCAACAGTTTTGAAGTGTATGAAATGACTGTACCCATATGAACAAGTCATTGGTGTTTGGTGATGAGTTTTTGTCAATATCATTATATGCTTAAACATTATGATTTGTACTCATGGAAATTACTAAAGCAGTCAAACCTTGCATTAGAAGGGTGACCCAATACTTTTGGCAATATAGTGTACAAATCCCATTAATAAAAAAAAGGTTTGATAAATTATTTTATAACAACTTTGCGAAGGGTTGAATGAATAGAGCCTGATGAATGCAGTAGATTTTGTGTAAAAAACAAAACAAAACAAAAAGAGAATACAATTATTTACTTATTTATGTTTATTAAATTAATTTTATAGTTTTATGTCACAATTCTAGGAATGTTGTTATTTAAATTAGTTTTACTACAATGAATTAGAAATGAACTGAACAGATTATGGCACATTTATGTTATTTTACTTAACACTAGGATGGGACAGGCCAAAATCACACATTTTAAGGGTGAAATTAAGACATTTAATGTGTTTAAAACGCAATACTATTCATGGTAACCTTTTTTTATTTGAAAAGGTTTATCTATTATAACTAATAGTATTTTCTCACCACAGAATACATGGGATTTGTACATCTAATGCTTTCTTTCTTTCTTTTGGTAATGGTACACCACAGTACACATCATTCTAGATAATGAGGGAGGTAGAGAGAGGACAGATTGTTGTTTTACCTTGTCATCCTCCTCATCAGAAGATTCATCAGAGTACTCATCCTCTTCAACATCAGACTCACAACGAGCGATCGGTACAGTCAGTGTTAGAGGCAAACAGTTGGTCAAGCCATCTGCCATTTCTCCTTTATCCAGGTGGTTTATATCACACAATCCAATGTCTCCTTCCCCTCCTCCTTCATTATCGTCAGGAGGTTTCTTTCCTAGAATCTGGCGCAACATACTGGCGATGAAGGCTTTGAGCCAATCTATACCCCTGGTGATGCGACCAATGGCGATCTGAAGGTTGTTCATCTCCCCATCATCATCACCTCCAGACAGGTTATCCCCGCTGAAGGAGCTGAGCAGCAGAGCCAGGAACAGGTTCAGTACCTGAGAAGTACAGGTCAGAATGAGGTTGGCAGGTTGAACACATATAGTATAAGGACTTCCTGTAGTTTAAGTGGTAAACGTGGCACACTTGACATGCTGCAAAGTTACCTATAATTTAAGCTACTCTTTTAAAAAAGAGACCACTCATAAAGTATGCCACTCATTTACTGAAAAACGAATTCACCAGAAAGATTCAGATTTTCCAATGCAACATAACAAAGAGATGACAGTTTATTAGATATGAGATTAACAGTTACAGTAACAATTTAGTCACATTTAAAACATACATATCCATCAGCTTGGTGCAAAATTTGAGTGTTTAGAACATTATCTTGGCTAATATCATTCAAGTCTTAATAATAAAAGCTAGTCTCACAAATAATTGGTTCCCAAGTTATACATAGCCAGTGTCAGGTTTAGGTAAGATCTGTCGTAATGAAGTTTCAGTAAATATGATGTTGTCTGGAAGCATGGGGCAGGGATGCTATCTTTAGGATCTAAGCACTAGACATAGCACATAGTTATAGAAGCCATGTTTGGCCTCATTTATCTCAGGTACCAGCTGAGAAAGATAGAAAAGAGAATAAATAAGAGCACAACAGGGGATAAGACAGGTAGCAAAAGGCAAAATGTAGGTGATTCATAGTGTAGATTGGTAAAAATGTTTAAGAGCCACATTTAAAAAATACTCAATATTTCAAGAATCGTGTATTATTTTGAGGAAACCAGACACAATCCAAGAAATAATTTCATGAGAATTAAAGGGATAGTTCACCCAAAATTCACCCTAAAATTATCTCGTTAATTACTCACCCTCATGTCGTTCCAAACCCGTAAGACCTCCTTTCATCTTCAGAACACAAAATTAAGATAGTTTTGATGAAATCCGAGAGATCTCTGACCCTCCCATAGACTGCAAGTTTACTACCATGATCAAGATCCAGAAACGTAGCAAAGACATCAGGTAAAATAGTCCATGTGGCATTACGGGTTCAACTGCAATTTTACGCAACCTACGAGAATACTTTTTGTGCACAAAGAAAACACAAATAATGACTTTATTAAACTATTATTCTCCTCCTCATCCCGTCTGCAACGGTGCGTGGACTTTGTGGAGAGGATCACGATGCATGCACTTGCTTCTGCTTCATGTAATCAATGCATGTGCATGGTGCTGCTGCTTACGTTAACACACACATGCGTGGATTACATGAAGGGATGTAAGCGCATGCCTCGTGATACTCTCCACAATGGCGGCGCATTGCTGCAGACGGGATGAGGAGGAGAATAATTAATTGACAGATTTTCATTTTTGGGTGAACTATCCCTTTAAGTCATTTCATTTCAACTTCATACATTTTTGCTCACGTCACAATGTTTTGTAATATTACTTTTCCAGCAGTTCAGTGTTTAAATATATCTTTGACACCGTGGGTATGAATTTATAAGGGTATGTGGGGGGTATTTAAAGCTCTTGGCCAAAACAAAAATACATCATTACCAATTAATCTTCCTTAGTCAAGTTTCTCAATGCTATATTAATCGTAATAGTGTCATGACTCATGAAACTATAATAATAGCCCTGTACATCAAAACACACATTGTTTGGCACTCAGTCACAACCTAGTGCAAAATGCCCAGACCATCTGACAACATATGACAACACTGTATGAAATACATCAAGCTCCCGGAGAAACACAGCAGTAGAAACAGGTGCCGTGATTTTCTCATTGCACATCAGAGCTGTATGCCAAATGAAGCTACTGATATTTGGTTTCCCATCTTACTCTCCTCTAGCCTACTTTTTTCATCCAGCCCACTAAACTTCGAATGAAGATGCAACTCATGTCAGTGTCGATGCTCTATATCAGGGATCCACAATATGGCTCTTGCGAGATCCACTTTCCTGCAGAGTTCAGCTGTAACCCTAATCAAACACACCTGAGTATGCTAATCAGGGACTTCAGCATCATTAGTAAATCACAGGTAGGTGAGTTTGATCAGGGTTGGAGCTGAACTCTGCAGGAAAGTGGATCTGGCGAGCCAGATTTGAGTATCATTATACTCCGAGATACATTGAGTATCATGGAGTATCATTTGATTTCATTGCTATCCATTAGTATCGACCACAGATTATTCTGGTTTAGCTCAGTAAACAAATAATAAATAAAGAAAATGTACATGCAAATGAAAAAAGGGGGGAAAAGCAAGAAAGAAAAAAGTTATTTTTTTTACTGAAATTATGATTTTTTTTTTATTGAGCAGCAAATCAGCATTTTCGTATGATTTCTGAAGAACCATGTGACACAGAAGACTTGAGTACTGATGCTGAAAATTCAGCTTTAGCTTCACAAAAAATCAACTACATTTCACAATATATTTAAATAGAAATGTGTTATTTTCAATTGTAGTAATATTTTCCAATGACTGTATTTTTGATCAAATAAATGCAGCCTTGGTGAACAAAAGAGACTTATTAAACAAATTTAAACTCCAAACTATTGAAGGGTAATGTATGGTCAGTTGCATTATTATTAGCATTTATCAGTTTTTTGGCTCATGGCGCATCAGTTACTGTATAGGTGAGGAGGTGGCACATGAATCTTCAGCTTCTGCTGCTGTGTTTCTCCGCTGTCCGTGTTTGTTTCAGTAAGACTCACTTGAGCTGCATCTTAGCACACAGCCAAGATCGAAACCGCTGTTTGCTGGCTTCAGTCATACGAAGTAAATAGAAAGCAGCACTGAACATGTGGCTCTGTCTTACAATGCATGTTTGTACTGAAGACAAGTGCAGGAGAGTGTGTATATTAGCCATGTTGAGTAATGATGCTTTTGTTAGCTCGCTAAGACGGGCCATTTCCTTTTCTCACTATGTATAACCTGAGAGGAAGTGTATTCAGTCAGAAGCTCCAGTATGATAATTATGTGCACAGCTGCTAGCAGCTCATCTGCATCTCCTTGATCTGTATCAACACGTGAATTTAACATGCTAGTTTTCACTTAAAAACACCAATGACAGTTTCCTGTTAGAATACAATTAACAGAAACACTAAATCTTTAGAATAAACTGACCTAAATCAGATATATCTATCATAGCATATAATCATTTATTTGTAATTGCAGTGCTCTTAGCTGGAGGCTTAACTAAAACTAAAACAGCTTTTGTTACTTGAAATAAAATAAACATTAACTGAAACAAAATAGAATGTAAAAAAGTTTAACTTTTAAATTGTATTTCAATATTTTAAGTACTAATACAATTTAACTAAAACTATTGAAAATAAAATTAACAAATACTATACATATATATATATAAAATGAATAAAAACAACAAAATTACTAAAACTTCAAAATTAAATATAAAAATCAAATCAAAATATCAATATTTTATATAAAAATAATATATCAGTGCAACTAAAACAACATTTATTGTAATATTTATTGAACTCCAGCACTACAGGGTGCCTTGCATATGAATGTTTAAAGGGGTGGTTGACTGCTTTTTTCTAGGCTTGATTGTGTTTATGGGATGCAGTCTAAAGCCCGATTCAGACGGTGATTGTTTCTCCTATGGACGTCTGTAAAAATAAATTCCCATATTACCTCAGTGATAAAACTCATGGATTCGGATGGTGATTTATTCACAGTGGAGGAGGGAGTGCTGTGATCCTACGAGCCCGGGAATGTGCTGCTCACGTGGCCAGTCAATGATTGTCTGCTTGGTGTTTGTCAAAAAACAGTAGGTAATTCGGCCAGGGATTTTTACAGGGGTGGTGAGAGAAAAACACCAACATCCTGGATCCGGACGGCATTAAATCAACAACTACCCCCTCTAAATGGTGAAAATCACTTACGTCCCCCTGAGAAACAATTACCATCCGAATAGGGCTTAACGTGTTAATGCTTCGTTTTATTAAAACACATAATTTACCTTTATTCTACGCTCTGATGATTTCCTGATTTTAGGAAGCCCTTCTCTCAGAAATACACAATGGGCTCTGATTGGTTAGCTGGCTCAGAGTGTTGTGATTCGCTAAACCGCCGAGTGCAGTCCAGAAACGTCACGCCCCTCACCTCAGCGTGTGTGCTCAGGTTGTATTGTAAACAATGGCGTCATCGACATTGCCTGACTGAGACTCAGAGAATATTAGTGAAGAGGATCGCGCAGGACCTGTGCAAGCACGGCTCTCACAGGAGGTTTCAGAGTGGTATGTTTCTTTGTTTGTTGTTGTCTCATACTTTAAGATACGCTTTTAATTGTTACCTTTTAATATACGGTTTTATTCTGATTAAAGCTTTAATACGGCAGCGGAATACATTGCGTTTTTGTAGCATTTTTGTAACAGTAAGAAGTGTTTGCCATCAACTATTGCTCACTACCACGGCAACTGCGTGCGCATCCATGTTTAACGTGTCTGTCTATACACATAAAGTGTATAATTGGAACACAGTTCATTGATGGAGCTGATGAGCTGATGATCTGAATCAGATGAGAAAGAGAGAGACACAGAGTGTGTGCAGAGCGGTGGGGATGCGAGGAACGGGATTAAGAACCACTGCTTTAGAACATTGATTTTGAAACTTGTGAATCCATTAGAATCGTTAGAAGACAGAATCACGATTCATATATGAATTTATTTTTTGTGCACCCCTAGTTCGACGGCATGGCAACAACTCTTCCTCTTCTCAAAAGCTCTTCTCTAAAGCAGAGCAATATGGCCTCGCCCCTCTTTATTGCATGTTCTCGGGGCGGGGTTTATGTAAATATCAGGGTTTGTGATGATGTCACCAACCCGGGAAGTAACTTCTTGTAGTCCCTACCAGCCATTTTTGTAGGCATTAAACTGCCATAATTTTAAAAGAAAATATCTCTGTTTGCATTGAACTTTCAGAATCGTTACTTTGCAGATATTGCTAACAGCTACAGCAACATTACACACTAACAAAATAAAAAAAAAGTGAAAATCGCAATCAACCACCCCTTTAAATGTAATGACTAATTAACACCTGGTTACCCAGAGAAATCAGACGCTAACTGCTTTGCCACCTGAATCTCAACAACAGCCGGCCTGCAATCAGCTGTGCTGAAAATCCTTTGGGTTTGGCTTGGTTTCTATGCTAAAGCTTCAGATCAGAACAGCTTCAGGGTAACAGTTATAAAGATTAACAGCTTAGCAGTGACAGCAGATGTCTAATAATAACAGTGTTCCCTTTGAGTGTGGAAGAAAATAGTAACATATTAGAGCTGTGATGCACCTAAAGCTTTAGAAGTTCTTGCACTGCAAAAAATAAATAAAAAAGGTCTTCCCCAGGATTATTGTTTTACAGTACAATGTGCAGTAAATGTATCTTGATTTAAAAGTGTTTAGATATTTATACTGGAAAACAAGATAAAAATACCAGTTAATAAAATCATCTGTGCATCTGTCATCAGATGCTAATTCACCAAATCAGCAAAGTTAGGTGTTTTTCTCCCATAATATTTGACTCTTGTGTTTTCACAATCTCCACTTCACTTACCACAAGGTTTCCAATGACCATGACCATCATGAAGACTATCAGACACATGCTCGCTCCCGCCACCTCCATGCAGTCCCACATGGTCTCGATCCACTCGCCACACAAGATCCGAAAGACGATGAGGAAAGAGTGGAAGAAGTCGTTCATGTGCCAGCGGGGCAGCTCGCAGTCCTCAGAAATCTTACAAACACATTCCTTGTAGCTCTTGCCAAAAAGCTGCATGCCCACCACGGCAAAGATGAAGACGATGATGGCCAGGACCAGCGTTAGGTTCCCCAGAGCACCTACTGAGTTGCCGATGATCTTGATCAGCATGTTAAGGGTGGGCCACGATTTAGCCAGTTTGAAGACACGTAGCTACTTCCAGCACATCCGTCAGAGAGGGGCACACACACACACACGCACGCACACACACACACACACACACACACACACACACACACACACACACACACACACACACACACACACACACACACACACACACACACACACACACACACACACACACACACACACACACAAACAGACCATGAGAGACACAATAGCATACAAAGTTAAACCACATACCATTTTTATACTAGAGTGAGGTATTTCTTAAATTCATACATTTTACAGAAAACATAAATCACACAAACCATAAAATAAAAAAATGAACTGAGGGGTTGAGATTCAGACTTACCAAACGGAAGGACCTGAGAACGGACAATCCTTGAACATTGGCCAGTCCCAACTCTACCAGGCTGAGTGTGACAATGATACTGTCAAAAATGTTCCAGCCCACCTGGAAGTAATAGTAGGGGTCCATAGCAATGAGCTTGAACACCATTTCAGCTGTGAAGATTCCAGTAAATACCTTGAAAAATAAGATTTCATGTGATGTGAGATACTACTAATAACCTGAATGGCAGCCAATTAAAACCTGTTAATCATACTTTGCTGTTATCTGATATTTACAATTACAGTTACTTTTTCCTGATGCCAATGCACTTAAATGGCTTTAATAAAATAAGAAAGCTTTTGTGTTCTGCTGCTCAGGGATCTATGCTTTCTAAGGCAAGCCCAGAAAGGGGGAAAGCAATAAGGCCACTTGTTACAGTTAACACATTAACGAACAATAAATAACAACGAGCAGCAACAGTTTTCATTTGATACAGTATTTAGAAATCTTTGTTAACATTAGCTCATTAATATACAACAGTTTATTGTTAGTTCATGTTAGCTCAGGTCCATGAAAAAATATTAGATTTTAATAATGTATTAGTGAATGTTGAAATTAAAGGGGTCATATGATGCTTTTTAAAAGATCCTTATTTTGTGTATTTGGTGTAACAGAAGATGTTGACATGTTTTAATGTTTAAAAACACAGTATTTTTCAAATACTGTACATTATTGTAGGTCCTCTATGCCCCGCCTCTCTCAAACGCTTCGTTTTCTACAAAGTCCCTCCTTCCGACAAGCGCAGTCTGCTCTGATTGGCCAACTGGCACAGAGCATTGTGATTGGCCGAACACACAAATCGCATCGGAAATGTAACACCCCTTTCCATAATTGCGAGCTTCAGCTCTCAAAATTAAAGTAAAGACAGTTAATATGTCCTTAGTTTTACTATCAGTTCAAGCCCGAGAGGGGAACAGAGTCGGGTGAAAGACACCGTGATGATACTCGTATGTGTTTGCAAACAAGCCTTGATTAAGACGATCTCTGACGGGCTGTGATGTAACCCTATCTCTCTCTCTCTTTCTCCTCTCTCTCACACACACACACACAGATATACACACACAAGCCACGATTAAGATAGCTGATGTGCTGTAATGTGACCCTCTCTCTCTCTCTCTCACACACACACACACACACACACACACACACACACACACATAAACTCCGCATTTGAACAGTCAATAGCAAATACTAAAACTAATAACAAAACATAACATTACTTACAGTCGCTGATTCAGAAGTGCCAGATTGTCATAGCAAAGTCATAATTATTTCCTCTCCTAGGTTCACGAAACTATCATCCATAAAATGCATTGCTGTTCTGTTGTAAGTAATCTTAATGATTCCTAAATGCATCTATTTTTGGAAGTCCAAATAAAGTGCCTTTGCTTTCGCCTAGAAACACACAGCGTCTCCCTGTCATGACTGCATCAACACTACTGCGGTTACTGAAACCACTCCTCATGCAAATATTTCCACACAGTGACGTAGACATGTGGGGGCGTGTTTGAATGAGCCGTTTTAGGGAGGCATGGCAGAGTCTTAACTTTGATAAAGAATATCTCTTTGGTTTTGAGACTTTAGTCTTTGCAATTTCAGGGATCTTATCTATGAACAATCAGCTTGTAACACTCCAAAGAGAAAGCAAAACTAGAAATCACATCATATGACCCCTTTAACATTAACTGTTAATACTGTACTGGCTTTAGAAGTATTTTCATATTAATGGCAATAAATGCTAACTTATTGTTGTGTTACCAAAATACACATATTCAAACTATAGTTGCTGTTTACACAGTGCTTCACATTCCATTCTGATTTATGATCTTTGGTGCTGATCTCTTTTTCAAAATGCTGGTTAAATGGTAACACTTTAGAATTAGGAACACTTATTCACTATTAACTACGACTTTTCCCTCAATAAATTCCTAATGTGCTGCTTATTAGTAGTTAGTAAGGTAGTTGTTCAGTTTAGGTATTGCGTAGGATTAGGGATGTAGAATGAGGTCATGTAGAATAAGGCATTAATATATGCCTAATTGCTACTAATAAAAGGCTAATATTCTAGTAAGATGCATGCCAATAAGCAACTAGTTAAGAGACCCTAAAAAAAAGTGTTACTGCATATATATAAATATACTGTATATATATATTGTATATAACAGCAAGTTGTGTTTTGAAAAACATATGCTTGTGTCCCTCCCATTCAGTCATCTTAATTAGCAAAACCAGGGCCATGCTGGTTAACAAACACTTGAAAAAAGAAAACAATGAGATCGGCAGTACATATATATATATGCATAGAGTTTAAACAAGTTAAATACTAAAGATTCCATTTTATTTGTAGAGCTGCCCTTGACTAAGTATTTTTCTGGTCGACTAGTAGTCGTTTATTTGAAGCACTAGTCGACTAATCGCACATTTATAATACACCATTTAATGAGCCTTTAATTACATAGCCTAATATGCACTCAAGCACATGAATAAAGCTTGCCACAGCGCACCGGCAGAAGTAATGATTATGAACGTGTCAGGGAAAAACAGTCAGGAGACTGCTTTAACATTTTAATATTTTTATTAAAAACGGAGTTTCACGTTGAAGTTTACAGAGATCGAGACGGCAGAAAGCACATCCTGTTTGCTTTCATCATTTTACAAAAGCGCGGTATTGTGAGTGCACACAAATAAACGTAGAGGCTTAACAGATATGAAAGATGTATTACTCTTATCTGTATGAGCAGAAATGACGGAGTATTTTATTTTAAGAATAAGTGAGTGCTCCGGTGCCTCCATGTGTCCTGCAGTGAGCAGTAGGGCTGTAAAAAAAAAAAAGATTTTCGAATATTCGTCAAATTTAAAATAAAAATCCACATTCGAATGCAAAACTGTATCAATCGAATTTGAAGTGTGTGTCAGACAGCCTTATCAGTGGTGCACAAGATGCCGTGACGATGTAGATGTCTGCATTTTAATGCTTTATTAGCCTATCCAGTTGAACCCACTTGATGCGGCGCTGCTTATTCAAAATGTAGCGGAAAAATAGAAAATCAATGTGGAGATGATGTTGTTTACCTCAAAACTGAAACCAAGCCGTTCACACAGAGCGCATATTTATCACATTTTCTAGAGGGACATCTATCACCATTGCACTCGCGTCTGCACAAGAGAGCCGCATGTCCAGAAAGCCTTGTCAAATTAATGTAAGTTCAACATTTAAAAACATGTCTCGAGATTTTATAGCATTTTTTCCGCATCCCACTGCCTCTCATGTTTTAAATGAAAAAGTATTTGTGATTGGTTTTCGGTCCTAATATTCAATTAGTATTAAACTATGCATACATGATACTTTTTGTTTCTAATTGTTTAAACAATGTATTTAATTATATATGGTTTTTAAACATAATTGTATTCATTATGTGCTTTTTCCAAGATAGTCATGTTTTATTTCCTTTGAAGAAATGTGCATTAGTAATATTTAGCTCGATGCGCCCTCTTGTGGCCTCAGTTGAGAAGCCAAAAGCCCCCCCTCCAACAGGAATAATGCATATTAAATTTTAATATAATTCGAATATTGATCATATTTTAGTAAAAAATTCTAACTTTAGTTTTTCAGCCAATTTGACAGCCCTAATGAGCACTACTGTTCAGTTTCCACACTCCACACAGACACTTGAACAGCGCACATTTCTCTAGGATAACATTAGATTGAGCAGCCATGTAAAGTTGCTAATACTTACATATTTTTCAGATGATAAGCCACATTTGAGGTCGATGAATGATAGGCGAGTGTTTGGATGTCTTGCCCGATGTACTGTATTACCATAGACTAGCCGTTAACGATCTGTTACGGATTTTGGTATAATTGTTTCTGCGACTAAATGACTAATACAATTTTGGTCGACCAAGCCTCTTCTGGTCAACTAACGATTAGTCGACTTTTAGGGGGCAGCCCTAGTCATTTGACAATAATACATAAGTAATTTGAGACTAATACTAACCAAGTTTCCCACTGAGAGAACATGTTCGAAATCCGTACTCATGGGATAGTGCTCCATGGCCATGAAAAGTGTGTTCAGCACAATGCAGATGGTGATACCTAAATCCACAAATGGGTCCATCACAACAAAATGAACCCACTTCTTAAATATGATCCAGGAAGTGCAGCAGTCCCATTTAAGGAAAATATCAGCAAACTTATACCAGCCAGGGGGACAAGGCCTCTGAGCATCTTCCAATTCTAGGGAGACAGAGAGATTGAAAACACTATTTGAACAGCTCCATTTAGGCTAAGCAGCGAATGAACACCAGCAGAGTGACAGCAACAAGTTCTGCCAGTCTAAAGTTAACCCATGGCTCTGAAATAGTCCAAAGATTAGCACCACTCAGATGAAGTTAACAGGTTTTCTCCACACACAACGTGTCTGACCTTTGCTTAAGATAAATCTCTATCTTCAGATCTCAGGCTGTTCTGTCAGGCCATGGCACAATAATCTAGGAAACTGAACTTTAAAATAAAATTCAGGGACATAAAAAATGGCCAGTCTAAGCCTAGTGCATTTACATTCCTGCTACTGAGACTTCACGAGAAATAGTTGAGGGTTTTCAGCATGTCTTTGATCATGCCATGTTGTAAATGTACTGCATCGTCTAAAAGTCCTGACATTCTGAAACATCTGGAGCATAATAAGCATAATAAATGGAAAAACTCGACATGCTCCTCAGTGACAAAGCTACTTAATAAGGTGTTTAAATTAATATTATTTTAATTTGCAGTTTCTTCAAGCTAGTACCCTCCATAGTTGCAGTGAGCACACTGATGGCACTGGCTGTTCTCTTGGAGAGTTTGGGCTGGTCCAGGTACTGGATGCTGTGTTTGGAGCTCATGGATTTGTGGTCTTCTTCAGCTGATAACTGGAGAATAAATGAAACAGATGTCATCACAATGGCAAAACATACTAGTACTAGTAATACTATCTGGAGTGAAGCAATTGTGATTTTATAGTTTGCAATTTCTAAATGACTAGAAAAGTGACAATTCACTTTTTTTCTATTTACCATTGAGTTATTACAATGTTCATACTGAATCTAGACGGTGTTGGGGAAAGTTACTTTTAAAAGTAATGCATTACAATATTGTGTTACTCCCTAAAATAGTAACTAATTACGATACTTCGTTACTTTTTATGGAAAGTAATGCATTACGTTACTTTTGCGTTACTTTCGCGTTACTTTTTAAATATGAGCAGGGCTTGATTGTTTGTTTTTAATACAATAAGTTATATTTATAGCAAATGTAAAGCCTTTCACACCAAAAAGTGTAATGAATAAACCTCAGGCTGAAGGACGAGTAAATCACGTCTGTACAGAAGAACACAGGAGAAGATTCAACACTCTTCAGCAATTAAAAAAAACAATCAAGCACAATTGTTAATGTAAAGTCATGTTTGCTTATTAGTATGGTTGAACTGGATCATCAAAGGTCAGCAGCAAACACATTGGTTAATAAAATGGGATTAGATACATTTGTGTTGTTTAATATATTTAATTATTGCAGATTTGCATCATATTCTGAGTTTGAATTAATTTTGGATGAATACTGAATCTGTTTTTTGTGAGTGGGATGAATTAATACACATTCACATTTAGTCTAGATTAGAACTACAGTAAGATCATGTTCACACAGCGCACTGTCATCAATAAATGGGGAAAAAGTTAACTCAGATATTTTCTTGTAAATTCAAAAAGTAATGCGTTACTTTACTAGTTACTTGAAAAAAGTAATATTATTACATAACTCGCGTTACTTGTAATGCCTTACCCCCAACACTGAATCTAGACATACAAGAATAGCCTGTGGTATGCATCAAAAGGTCATTATAATCAGATCTTAAAAAATTCTGTCAAGTGTGTTGAAACTTTTGACTGGTTATGCAGAAAAAAACACTAATCAGAGGTGTAAAAAGCACTGTTCAGATACAATGTCAAAAAACTGTACTCAACTGAAACTCCAAGTACCTACCCCAAACATTTGAGTGAAAGTACAAATATGCATATTTCAATGTACTTAAGACTTTAAAAGTATTTGAAAAATTCTGAACTTTGTAAAAAAAAAAAAAAGGTCAAAATATACTTTCTAATTGTTCTGACTATATAAATCTATAATATATTCTATATAACTATAATCAATATTCTTAAAACTCTTACCTGAACATTTTCAGATGATTTTACAGTGATTTAACAATATAGTGATTTTTAGAATAATAATTAATATTAATCATGAATCATGTTCACACCTGACTCAAGTTTAAATGAAATCGTTACAGAGTTAAAAGTATTATTTTTATCTTGTAAATGTAACTGAATAAAAGTACAAGTATTCATAGGGACCATGTGACGTCACAGTACTTTATCGCCACCTCTGTTGTGTCCGGGACAGCTGCGCTACACGTTTCAGTCTATGATCACAGCAGCCACAACTACCAGAGGAAGATCAACGAAACACTCCCAGAAGGTTCACAACAAGGTTATAATATGCCCGGGATATGTTGTTCTGCCTTAACAACAGTCATCAGATAAAAAACTACAATTTTATTCTATCCCAACAGAGCTTGAAGTGGGCCGGCCTTGCTGGATGTTGGGCTCATGATTAATAATCATATTTTTGTGCAATTTACACTTTCTGTCCCAAAAATAGAATCAAGTCAAAGGCTCAGTGTGGGAAGTGGTTGTAAAAACGAATTTATTATTTCAATATATTATTAAATCTCATTTAGATGTGCCATGTCTGTTGTCATATCGGATCATATTGGAGGCCCCTCATCAATCACCCATGATTGATTCCAGAAATTACACTGCTTGACAGAACAAGTTTATATTTAAAATATATTGCAATCACTCCAAAATTGATGAGAACAACTCACACACCTGCATTAGGAGCTGCACTACTTTGCGTGCCTATTTAGCCTTTTGCATCGCATAGTTCGCAGCACCTGAAGAAAATGTTCGTTACGCAAACATTCAGAAGGCGGGACCCATTTTGAAACTGTAACATTAATTGGTTTAATAGCAGATGAGTGACAATTCAACTATATCCAATGAACAATGAGGCTAGAATTTGCTGTCAGTCTTGACCAAGGGCGTAACCATGGTATAAATATTGGGGGGGTCCAAATGTGAGCCCTCCCCCAGATATTTTTTTTTTTAAGTTCAGTCGCGGATCAGATCGTAAAAACAAACAGGCCAGGCCATCAACGAATGAATAGAGGCTTATCAATGGAGTGGGAAGTGCGGGAACTCCTTGGTCTGTGACTCCAGCAGTTCATTATTCAGCCTATTTTCAGGGTATCATGCTAGAAACCTTGCTATAATACTGAGCCATTTAAACGTGATATTTTTTCACATTTATTCAAACATTTCCGCGGTATTTTTGACCATGGCACTACTTCTTAGGTGTCTACTTGCTTATCGTCTAAAAAAAAAGGCGAATGTCCGCCTGTTCGTCCTGCTTCTTTCTTTTAGCTCCTACCTTCATTTCATTTAAGCACCAGTGACAGTCGGAGTCGGACTGAGCGGTTTTTTCAAACGATGCCGCAAGCCGAGGTTTACGGGCTCAACCAAGTGTACAATCGAGGGGGGGTGGTCACACAGTTTTGTTTCCCTTGTTTTTCCTAAATTGAAAGTAAATCGGAAATAACAACAGATCAACTAGGTTACAACCAGGGTTCATAAAAGGAGGGCATATCATATGTCACATATTACAATATAATTGGCCTATTATTGGGGGGGACAGATTGGTATTTTTCCAAAGTATATGGTGGTTACGCCCATGGTCTTGACTGGTGGACTGGCGTATAGGGGATGTTACAGTTATAGAGACCCCTCCTCAAAGCCCGAGGCCATAGGCAATCGCCTGTTCTGACTATAGCTAGCGTCGGTCCTGAATCGGACTCTAATATGGCGGCGAGCATAGTGGATGTGACATCTTCGGTACCCACGAATTCGGTTTTAACAGAGCTGAAGTAAAGTACAGATTCCCAACAATATAGTAGTGAAGTACTACTACTCAAATTCTTTAAACCTCTGACTCTAAAAATAATGTTTACATACTCCTGATGTCAAAATGATATTACCTCTTTGTCAAAAGAGGCTCTGTTGACAACTAGGCGAGGCACTATTTGGCCGTTATAGTCCTTAATAACATCATCACCGCCGAGACTGTGCAGGGAACCTGTTCTGTTTGACCCTCGACTTTGTGTCGTCTGGCTGGCCAAAGATGCTTCACTGCCTGCCTGTAATTTAAATACACCACTATATATCAACAGATCAGTGTAACGTATCAATGTAAATCAATTCATTCTAAGTGTTTTGTGGTTTTACTATGCATTACATTGTCAATATGATTACATTGTGAATCTGAGGTAGCACTATTCATTAAAATATAATTAACTGTATTTTTAAAGTGAAATCATATGGTAGTCACCTGACCTCTTGCTCTAGGATCCTGCGTTCCTCGAGTAATCTTTGAAACTTTTCTTCTTTCTCAAGAGCTTCAGCCAAGGTGGCTTCATTCTGCTCATCGTATGCCATAGCAACCACAGCCAAAATTAGGTTGATGAGGTAAAAAGAGCCCAGGAATATGACCAATACAAAGAAGATCATGTAGGTCTTCCCAGCGGCACGAAGAGTCTAAACAAGATGGAAATGGAATTGAATTTGCGTATACTATTCCAACAGATAAACAGACATAAAAATGACTAGTTAACAGACCAACTGAAAGAGATTCTCCCAATAGTCCTGAGTCATGAGTCTGAAGAGGGCGAGAAACGCCCAGCCAAAGTTGTCATAGCTGGTGTAGCCATAGTTCGGGTTTCGTCCAGCCTTCATACATGTGTAACCTTCTGGGCACCTCCTTTTAAAACAACAGACAAATGTCATTCATCTTTATCTTTTCGTACATAAATCTTGGTTGATTTTATGGTGTATTACAATTACATAGCTATTGGAAATAACTGAAAGCCCCTGATATTATAGACAGGCTATATTTAATTACAAGCATTTTTTATTACTGAACGTAAACAAACTTACCCAGCATCAGAGCTGTTACCACATATCAAAGCATCTAAACTTCCTTCCACAAAGTATTGGTTTTCTGCAGAGTATAACAAGTATAAAAATAAAGTTTATAGCAGGCAATATATTAATCAATCTAAGATTTTTCTCCCAAAGTGACTTGCAAAATTTTTCACATGCATTAATACATTTGTGTCTAATGTTTAAATTCAAACCTCAAATGAAAAAGTAACTGTAAAACATGTAAGCCAGAACCATTCTAACATTTTTCACCTTTTACAAAATGCTGTTATTATTATCTAGCAATTACAAGTAATACTTAACTATGTGACGACATAATTGAGTGAAAATGTGAAATATTTAATAACCTTGACCTGTCTTCACCTTCATTGTCTATGTATGCTTTGAAATCGAAAGTATCTGTGACGTTGAGGGTGGTTTCATTGACCATGGTGGAGTTGTAGTCATCAAAGATGGTGCTGTTGAGAATGGGCCAACGGATGCACTTGTGGCGTAGATTTCCCATAAACAGCTGCAGGCCAATGAGGGCAAATACAGCCAGTGCAAAAATAGTCAAAATCATAACATTTACCATCTTCTTGACGGACTGAATCAAAGCCCCGACGATGGTTTTCAAACCTGAGCGGAAAATACAAGGTGAAACCTTTTTGAAATTAAAAGAGTGGAAAATAACCAAAAGAGAAACAAACCATTTTTTTGTATACAGTATGTAAGACATATAAGAAAAACACATATGGTAAAAAAAAAAATACAATGCAAAGGTATCATCATTCAATTCTAGAAATAACCGTTTGTTTAAAAATGCATACAAGAAAACAAAAACATAATTGAAAACTAACATTGCTTTTGTGGTTTTCCATTTTGTGTGACTTTAAAGAACTGTTGCATTACATACAATTTGTAACACAATTATTACATACCAGGAATAACTGTGATTGTTTTGAGAGCTCGAAGCACACGAAATGTCCTCAGTGCTGACATATTTCCAAGGTCTACAAACTCTGTGATGTACCTGGAAACAATTAAACCACAAATCAATATGTGAAATGGGCAGAACTGATCAGCTAATGTATAATATGCTTGGAATACAGAAAAACAAGTTATGCCATTTAATTGTAATTATATAGAAAAGAGGGATAAGCAAAGTCTTCATCATCTGATGTTTTGTGTTCCATGGTATAAAGAAAATTGTAATGGTTCACAATTATAACATTTCCATTTTCAAAGTGCTCTAGTAATTTCTTTGAGTTAGCTGTTCATGGCAGTGGAAAAAGATTGGTTTTAATATATGCTATATTTAGATCCATCGACCACTGTGGCCAAATGACAGCATTAGCTGACAGTCATTGAGAAGGTGTCTGAATGATACTAAGCATGCAGGGCATCACTTGTGTGAACATAGCAAAAATTAGATCAAAGAACCACTAATTCTTAAAGGAATAGTTCACCCAAAAATGAACATTTTCTCAAAATGTAGTCACCGTCAGCTGACCTAAGATGTAGATGATTTTGTTTCCTCACAGGAACAGATTTGATCTCCAGTGGATTACTCTGCAGTGAATGGGTGCCGTCAGAATGAGAGTCCAAAAAGCTGATAAAAACATCACAATACTCCACAAGTAATCCACACGAATCCAGTCCATCAATTAACGTCTTGCAAAAGCAAAAGTATAATATAATTTATATATTTAGCAGACACTTTTATCTAAAGCAACTTACAATTGCATTCAGGTTCACATTTTTAATCAATATGTGTGTTCCCTGGGAATCAAACCCACAACCTTTTGTGCTGCTAACGCAATGCTCTACCACTGAGCCACACAGGAACAAATATAAAAAACAAATCCATCATTAAGGGGTTTTAACATTAAACATTAGCTTCTGTGAAAGAGAATGACCATACGAGACGGAAAACTCAAGTTGATAGCTTAATTCACTCAAAATGGTAAATTCTGTCATCATTTACTTCCCCTCATATCATTCCAAACCCTTAAGACTTTAATTCATCTTTGGACAACAAATCAAAATCTCTCATCATTCCTGTCCATGTAGAGGGTTTCAGTGACTAACGTGAATAAATCTATATTTAAATGCAAAGAGACAAGATAGGTGTTTTACTCGTATCCAAAACGAGGCGATGTGAACATTATGAAGCGCTAAACATATGCAGTGTATGTTTAACTCATACTCAAAGTCGGAAGGTGCTGTCGTGCTGAAAGTCCAATCCGGACTCGAAGAAGTATCTTATGATGTAATACAGCAGCGATCACTGCAGCTAAGCTGAATATAAAGTACAATAAACACACGATTGAGACAATATATGGTTTATGTGTGTTTTTCAAATAATTTCCAGGTAATATACATGCAGGACAATACAGGAATTAAATATTATTAAGTGTAACGTACCCGCGTTTGAGCTATTATGTCCTGTATGTAATTCGATCAACGTGAATAAATGCCTAAATTAAACTCTGTTTAACATATAAAGCGGACGATCGTGTCTTGTAGAAGATTTTTGGATTGAAGCAGCTCGCTGTGAAACACTTAAGGTGACATTAAGGGGCTTTATGCATCACTTAATGGGCTTTAAGGGTTACTTAAGAGAAATTCTAAGGATTTATGACGTTTCACCTCAAGAAACCCTTAAGTGACATTTTAGGGATATTTTATGCAACACCCTTAAGTATAAGGGAAACTTAAGGGCTATCTTAAGGGTTTAAAAAAAATTACACTTAAGGTGTTTTATGCAACCGGGCCCTGGCCAAAATACCAGTCCATAATCAATAATAACACTTCCAGTGAAAAAATCCATCGCCTTTTGTCCTCTCACATCAAAATCCACCCACATATTTGTTTTGAACTGTTTTTGACTATTTTCCCTCATAAATGGTGCTTGATCTGTGAATATTTCTCTACTGATTCAGACGTTTTCACTAAATAAGCCAATATTATGGATAGAGGACTTGTTAAAGTTAAAAACATCTTATTTCTTTACATACATGCAGCTTTTTATTTCACAAGATTGAGTGACAAGATGGACTGATGATTAATTGATGGACTGGAGTCATGTGGATTACTTGTGGATTATTGTGATGTTTTTATCAACTGTTTGGTCTCTCATTCTGACGGCACCCATTCACTGCAAAAGATTCATTGGTTAGCAAGTGATGTAAGCCTAAATTTCTCCAAAAATGTTCTGATGAAGAAACAAGCTAATCTACATCACCTGAGGAATATATTTATGTGATATTTTTAGGTGAACTATAAATAACATACATGCGTGTGTATATATTTATATATACTGTATGAATTGAAATACTCACGCCATGCTGATCACCATGAAATCAAGCCAGTTCCATGGATCACGGAGGAATGTGAAAGGTCCAATGCAGAAGCCACGAGACAAAACTTTGATTGTTGCTTCAAAGGTATATATACCAGTAAAAACATACCTACAAAAACAAATAAACAAATCAATATATATAAATCAATATTTCTTGATAATAAATTATCATAAATAGTTGCTGCAGAGCCACTATTACAACCAAAATTTCGGAAATGTTGGGACGTTTTTTTTTTTGGAATAAAATGAAAACTAAAATAATTTCAAATCATATGAACCAATATTTTATTCACAATTGAACATAGATAACATAACAAATGTTTAAACAGAGAAATTTTAAAATAATTATGCACAAAATGAGCTCATTTCAAATTTGATGCCTGCTGCAGGTCTCAAAATAGTTGGGACAGGGGCATGTTTACCATGGTGTAGCATTTCCTTCTTCTTTTCAAAACAGTTTGAAGAGGTCTGAGCATCGAGGTTATGAGTTTCTGGAGTTTTGGTGTTGGAATTTGGTCCCATTCTTGCCTGATTTAGGTTTTCAGCTGCTGAAGAGTTCGTGGTCGTCTTTTACATATTTTCTGTTTAATGATGCTCCAAATGTTCTCTATAGGTGAAAGATCTGGACTGCAGGCAGGCCAATTCAGCACCCAGACTCTTCTACTACGAAGCCATGATGTTGTAATAGCTGCAGTGTGTGGTTTTGCATTGTCCTGCTGAAATACACAAGGCCTTCCCTGAAATAGACATCGTCTGGAGGGGAGCATATGTTGCTCTAAAACCTTTATATACTTTTCAGCATTCATAGTGCCTTCCAAAACATGCAAGCTACCAATACTGTATGCACTTATGCACCCCCATACCATCAGAGATGCTGGCTTTTGAACTGAATGCTGATGACACGCTGGAAGGTCTCCCTTCTCTTTAGCCCGTAGGACACGGCGTCTGTGATTTCCAACAAGAATGTCAAATTTGGACTCGTCTGACCATAGAACATGTGTCACACTGCTCTAGGAGCCAGGAACGAAGGAGACAAGGAATATAACACACAAGGGTTTTAATGATCCACAAACGTAGGAGACACAGGAACACATGGGAAGACGTTCAACAACCGACAGGAAACATGTGGCAGGAACAGACTAGAAATAGATAGAACTAACTAGACACACCTGGAACATAATCAAGACACACGGCTGGGACTAACTGAACTAATAATGACTGGGAAACAGGAAGGACCATATATGGGCACGGAAACACAATGGAAGCACATGAAAGCACAAGACACAGGGAAACAAAGTCTGACATTACCCCCCCCCCTCCTAACAGGCGTGTCCCGCGCCGTACAACATCCAATGGGGAGGGCGGGTGGGCGCTCTGGAGGCCTCAAGGGGCATGGAGACAGTACAGGTGGCCTCCAGGGCGGTGCCCGTTCCGGGACCAACAGCGTAGCAGGGAGTTCGGGCGGCCATGGTGGATCTGGTGACTCGGGCGGCCATGACGGATCCGGGGACTCGGGGGCGACCATGGCGGATCAGGGTTCTCGGGCGGCCATGGCGGATCAGGGGACTCCGTGGGCCATGGCGGGTAGCCCCCCCCCCAAAAAAAAATGATTGGGGAAGTTCACAACCTCGGGGGGGGGGGGGGAGTGCTCTGGAGGCACGGACGCTTGGGGGCGCGGACGCTAGAGGGTGCTCTGGAGGCGCGGACGCTCAGCGGGCACTCTGGAAGCATGGACATCAGGGGGGTGCTCTGGAAGCGCGGACGTCAGGGGGGACACACCTGGAACATAATCAAGACACATGGCTGGGACTAACTGAACTAATAATGACTGGGAAACAGGAAGGACCATATATGGGTAGGGAAACACAAGGAAGCACATGAAAGCACAAGACGCAGGGAAACAAAGTCTGACAACATGTTTCCACTTTGAAACAGTCCATTTTAAATGAGCATTGGCCCACAGGACACAATGGTGCTTCTGTATGTTCACATATGTGACCCTGGACCCATAGTCTTTTGCTGGGGTATATTTGTAGCTAGCCAAAAATCTTGAGATCAAAATATCAATATTTATTTTATGAAAAATCTTAGGATATTAATTAAAGATCTGCCTCTCTAATATGTAGAAATCTCATTTAAAAAAATTACTGGTTTTGTGGTCTTGGGTCACATTGGTTTTCTTTTTACATATAGAGCTAGCTGGCATTTTGTGTGGATTGTTTTTACACAGTGTTTCTGGAAGTATTCAGAATGTCAATGACTCATGATGAGTACCTCCAAGGGCCCAAAGACCACGGGCATCCAACAAAGGCCTTGTCCCTTACACACAGAGATTTCTCCAGTTATTAGTTGCTAGATGTTCTAAATGCTATTTGACGTTGAGGAACATTGTTTTTAAAGTATTCCACAATCTTTTTACGAAGGCTCTCCCAAATTGGAGAGCCTCTGCCCATCTTAACTTCTGAGAGACTCTGTCTTACTTTTTATAGCAATCATGACAGACCTGATGTAAATTAACTTTGTTGCCCCTGTTTTCAAAATGCCTTTTTCAACTTTGTTGCCCCTTGAGACCTGTAGCAGGCTCACTGAAATGAGCTCATTTAGTGGATTAATGTGTACAATTTCTCCATTTAAATACGTGTTATGTTCTCTATGTTCTATTGTGAATAAAATATTGGCTCAAGTGATTTGAATGTCTTTTAGTTTTTATTTTATTCAAATTTAAAAAACTTCCCAACATTTCTGGAATTCGGGTTGTTATACTGTGCTAGTATTAATATTGAACATACATTATAAATCAGTTGTAAATGACAAGTATACATTTATTCTATTACAAACACAGAAATGTGTAATTATTTCCTACATATATTTTACTTTTGGCAGCAGCTATTTGAACTAAGTGTAAATACATTATAAAACAGTATGCAATAATAACTTATTGAGTGCAAATTATAATTTGAATTCAAATCATTAAATGGACACCACCTTATTGGGACCATAAAGTCCTCCCTACACCTACTATAAGCATACCAGATACTTTATTTTTAACTTTTCAATTATTTCCTTAATTTATTATTGAAAATAAATGCCTTATTATTATATGAGATTTTAAAAGGGAGAAAAAAAGTTTGGCAAAAGGTGGATTTCAAACATGAGTCTATCTCGTCAGAAATACAACTGCATGTGTTTTACCATCAACGCTGGAGCTGTTATTTGTCTGTTGTCTTTTGTAGTGTTGACTATATCCCAACCACACATTGGTAGCATCTGCCAACAAGGTTTGCACTTAGTGCAAATAGACACTCCATTTACTTATTCATTACTCTCCAACCGTTCATCTCTCCAAAATTATTTGAGACTTCTTCTAGTACTCAACAGATTCAACAAAGTAACTTCTACTGAAAAGGTGTGTTCACACAAGGTAGCTCTTACTCGACAGTTTTACTCCAGGCTGGAGGGTTACTCATTGTCATGAACACGCAGTTGGACAGGATGGTGATCATGATGAGCATACTAAAATATTTGAAGTACAGTCAAGGTAAATATGGCAAATAACTAATGACACACTACTGCATCAATCATGATAATCATTACAAAAAATTAAATTGAAATGATGAGAATGAAAAGGATATGAATGTATAAGAATTTTGATGGCTCCTCTTCTGACAAGGCTAAAAGGACTGATACAAAACAGCGCTGGTTCAGCAGCAAACCTGTAGATTGTGTTTCCCTTACTTATGACAATAAAAGTCTGAAAATGAGAAAGAGGTTAACACAAAGGGTTAAGAACGCTTATGGACACCAGATGAACAGAGGTTTAGTTTTAAATACAAAGCACTGCACTTAACATTTATAGGTGTGAGACTGACCTTCTGTGTTTTATAGAAGGGGTCTAGGTCCTCCAGAGGAGTGTTGAGAAGATCCACTGGTGGGTCACCATAGATCATTGGCAGGCACTTTCCTGCCTCTAAATCACTGCTCGGAGCCAGTGGTTCCCCCTGAACCCCTTCTACATCCTCCCTGGTGCTCCTCTCCTGGATGAGCCTGTCGATTTCCACCAGCGACTCTGGGGTGAATCGGTGGAAGACGTATTTGCCTGTGGAAGGGAGCCGCCTTGCCATCTTGGCATCGCGAAGAGATACCACCTCAACGGGGAATCTCTACACCAAGCTCCTGCAAGAGAGGCAAAATATCTTTGAATTATGGCAAATGTTACTATGGACTTCATATATGAAAAACTTTTATCAATATGTAATACAGTGCAGTTTTAGGAACAACTAGCAAAATTAAAATTACTTATATTTTTTGGTGCAAAGAATGAGAGCTGCTCTCCCAAAGCAAATTATTCAAGCATCTTTAAGCTGTCAAGTCACATTTCTGTGTAGGCAGTGAGTAAGAGAAAATAGTGATAGAGGCTATTTAAAATAAGTAAAAATAGCATATTTTCTTAGCAATATATGCTATTTACACTATGTGCAAATGGCGATGGATTTTATTTACACTAATTGAAAATAGCATTTTTTTTGTGATGCTATTTACACTAAGTGCAAATAGCTATAGATTCTATTTACACTGTTAAAAAAGAAGGATTTTCAGCTATTTATACTACTTATTGCAAATAGTGGCAGCTATCTGCACCTCAATATTATAGTACGTTATAAAACAGCATGCAATAATAACGTATTGAGTGTAAATTATAATTTTAATTCAATTTATTAAATGGATGCCACCTTATTGGGACAATAAAACCTCCCTACCCATACCGTAACCTTAGCCGATACTTTATTTTCAGCTTTTCGATTATTTCCTTCATTTTATTGAAAATAAATGCTTTACCCATTTGATATGAGATTTGAAAAGGTAGAAAAATAAGTTCAGCAAATGGCGTGTTCGAACCTTGGTCGATCGCATCAAAATGACTATGGCATGCAATTTACCATCTACGCTACGTCTTGTGTAGTGTTGACCACCTCAATCACACTTTGGTGGGCGGAGTTATTGTAAATAGCCTCTTCCAACAAGGTGGGCTATTTGTACTTTATTGTAAATAAACACTCCATTATTGGTATAGTGTTCTACACAATGTTTCCAAGCAGCTTCACATAAATAAAACAAGAAAATAACAGTGGTAATGTTGTGAAATCAATCAATTTTGATACAAATTCTACAGAAAATAAACATGCATTGTTCAGCTAAATTTAGTTCAATGTTGTTTCAGCACAGTTTAATGACAAAATAAGTGTGACCAGGAGTGTGAAATTATGTATGCCAATTATGTCATCAATAGCAGTTCACATCAGCAATGTAGGACAGACTGCATTCATACAAACAAACCACACATAAATTCACTAGAACCCCAAAAGAACCCTGCGTTTACACCAAAGACGGGTTTAGTGGGTTTCGCTCATCAAAAGGCCTGGGACAGGCCCCTTCACTGATAATGACCTTGTGTGTACATGTACATCTTCACTGTTTAACAATAAAAATCATATATACATAAAACAGTTCACACAAAATATACGAGACTTGCTTTATTTTGGCATGATCACTGATTGCACAGAACTCCTAAAATGTATATATTAATATTTGGCTTTAATATGAACGGGATCAGGACATTATACAGTTTAGACGTGAATAAAGCCTAATATGTGATATAATAGTCCCAAAATCAAAAGAAAAATGTTGAGTATAATATTTGATACATTTGCTTTTTCATGGCAAATATGGTATGTTGTAGAGGATTTGAGAGTATGGCGCTCATACTCAACAGTTTAATTTTATTCTTAATTTTATTCAGCCCAAACTCAGCAAAATACTCAATTTGGTGCAGTTGCTGATATTTATATGGCCAAAATTTTAATACAAATTCTTACAGCTTTTAAATTAAATAACAGTATTTTAGACTACTAACATTTATAAAATACATACAAGTTGTATACGTATTGTTAAGATTATTAAAGAAACATTGACTATTGTTAGATACTTAATTGCTTCAGCCCAGTAAATGTTCACCATTAAATATTAGCCTACTAGAAATATAAGTTTTTCATAAAAAAATATATATAAATATATAAACAGTTATAATAAAAGGCAATTTACTTGGTAAAAAAGTACCAAGTCAGTCAGATGACAGCGAGCATGTAGTAGATTGTGTAAACCAGATTTTTCAGAAAGTTGTGCTCATGTTGATCATTTAGAGGACATGCGTATCCAATACAATAAGTAGGCTTTATAGTGTTAAGACGGAGTGTTATAGTGTTATGCTTTGAGTTACCCTCCTTCCGATCACATTAATAAAGTAACGACCTAAGTATTTCTGACCAATAACTGTACACCGCAGAGGTTTCAAATGTCTGTTAAGATGACTGTGGACTGCCAGGAAAGGCCACATTGCAAGCTGACTTTGAAGATGTGCACTTGGCAGTGTAATGAACTACTACCAGCTGAACCTCCAGTCTGCAACATCCCACCTGTAAAATATCATTCTTGAGACACAGGGCAGCCCAAATAAATGTGTCAGAATATACAAGACAGGCTCAGGAGCGGTAGCAAGACACTTTCCCACAGCACCAAAGAGAACCGAACATTACTCAAGAACATCATATCACTTATTAATAAAGCAGACACGGTCACCCAGGCCAACTCACATAGATCACGCGAGATCACAGAGTGTGTCCAATGGCAGCCTTCTACTACAGTGGGTCACATGTGTCAGGCCGCCATTTTGTTTCTTTCTGTTTGAACACACTGTTATGTTAACCATTATACCAAATATATATATTAAAATTTATAAAGAACAAAATACAGATCCTTGTTTATTAATTCTGTAATGTCCTGATTTAACCGTAAGTGGGTATTCAATGAGGAACAGCATAACATCCTAACAAACAAGTAAAACGTAAAGTTGAAAAGTAAAACAAACTTACTAGCTTAAATGAAAGCCATGTGTGACCCTGGATCACAAAACCTGTCATAAGGGCACATTTTTTAAAATTGAGATTTATACATAAGCTGAAATCTGAATAAATAATCTTTCCACTAAATATCTTCATGGAACATGATCTTTACTTAATCTCCTAATGATAAATCGATAATTTTGACAAACTTGACCTTTATATACCATATCACACAGCCCTACAACTTGTTATCGCATTAAGGCATTATAGACATTATTAGCATTATTACTTTCTTTAAAGGCACTGAATGTGATTTGGTTCCAAAACTGGTTGAAAGTCTCCACATCCCGATAGCAATCACTTTAGTGGTCTAAATGTATTTATATGTATTTATATCGTATGTGATAGGCGTAGGACAATAAAGTGTTCGTCCAATTATATTCCACGGGCCGAGGATTACGATAGGCCGTCCTACCTGCCTGTCAAAGTATGTATTTGCATACCACCGCGCACCCCGTTCGTGCAGACATGATTAGTCATCGGTGCATTCCATTACACAATTGCAGACCGAGCGAGAAAGGAAGGTGTTATTATTGCAATATTATGCACTTTGTACTGTAATGTTTTCTCACGGGTGAATGACACATAAGGTAATCTGACAGCATTGCATTTAACCCTCCACCAGCACCGTCTCTCATCATGTCGCTGGTCTGCCTGTGGGCGTTCATGTGTTTTAGAGGAGGTGGCTTTGAAGAGTGATTTGCAGAGAGGGTAGGGCTGGGCAATAATTCGATAACAATAATTTATCACGATATAATTTTCCTCAATAAAACAATATGAAGAGTTCGATATAATGCTTATGCACGCCAAGAGCAGAACGCAACAGCGCGACTCATTTGAATCGCATCACGCGGACAGTTTATCTGCTCGGATCACAGTTCAAACTGCAGCGCGGCATGAGCTCACTAGAGCAGATGCGTTTACTCGGTGACGTGAACACTAAGCAGTGCTGTGAGATCCAGTCAGTGTGAAACGCTTGAATTCAGAGAAGAACACAAGCCGAACAGGAGAAACACTGTGTGCAACAAGACAGTCAGAAGGCTTTTCAATCTACACATCGCCATTATTTACCATGGATTTACTGTAGTAACACTCACTGCACCATGGTATTATGGCAGAAATGTGGGATATTCACATAGAATTTTATTACAGAAGTAATGGTATATAATTATATTTAGTATGTGTTGTTAAGCTATAGCATGTGTGCATTTATACTGAATGGTTTTAGAGTACTGTTTTTCATACAAATAGGCTACCTAAAAACCATAAAGTTATATTTTTACCATGTTAATGGGGTGCTATATGTGTGGTTTTAATTGTTTATAATGATTTAAATGTATGCTACTATGGGGGACCAATGCTTAAAAAAAAAAAAACTTAAATAAATCAGAATTAATTTTACCATATAGAACTGAGGTTGCTACAATTTTCTACAGATGTTACTGATTTTGATAATGAACAAAAATGTACCTCTGCATCCTAACTCAAGCTACTATCAGATGTGCATTTCTAAGAGACATTTCTCTGATATTATTAGTATTAATATTATGAGGCAACCCAAACTTGTTTCTTGATTTGAAACAATATCACTCATTATAACATGCAGAAATACATTTTTCTATTTAGATATTTATTTTGTTAACGAAAATTAATTGTCTGGTTTCTACAACTTTCACTTTGGAGCAAAAATCTGTCTTTACACTTGAAATAAATAAAGATTAGGTATTTATAGTGATAATTATTGATGTCGACTGATGTGAAAAAAATTATCGTGATCATTCTTTGGGCCAAATCGCCCAAAAAATTTGCAATGGGATCTTATGCTTTCAAAGATACCACCATTAAAGCGGTAACTTTAAAGGGACACTTTTGCCATAAGAGTACATATTACTACCTTAAGGGTACATAATACTATTCTAAGGTACTAAAATGCAGCATTAAGGGGTAAATTAGGAACAAAGGTGTCCCTTTGAGGTTACTGCCTCAGTGACAAGCTTTTGTATCTCTAAAGGTAACACATTTTGTCTGAAAGTGTGAGTGCAAGTTGAATGCACATACGTATACTGCTTAGAGGATTTGGTGTTTCTTTATGGGCCCCCAGTATACAGGGCATGACAGGCTGGGAAAGTTGAAAGCGGACATACACTCTGTATCACCACACAAACACCGATATGGTGGCCGCCCAGCTGCCGTGGGCCATCACGGTTCAGCATCGAGTTACAGAAGTGCGATGACTCTGCTCATTCCAGCTTCACTCGCATCGCACCAATAAACAGGCCAACAAGCCAACTCAGCTCGACCCACATCTCATCTCCCAACACCTAGACTTATGCACTCCTTTAAATACCAAAAACAAATGATCCTTCCACCTATTACAGCACACAACTTGTTGAGTAACAACAGCAAGTTACTGTTTGGTCCATTACCAATTCAACCTGTCTCTTTTCTTTAAATTGTTCATGTGCTTATGGTTGTGACATCAGTAGCATTTCTCAGTCATTGTTTCTAAATGAACCATTTCTGCAGCTTATTATCCAAACATGTGTCAGTTTGTCTACACAGTCCATCAAACGATTTCAAAAGAGCAATGTTGTCCATGATACGACCCCTTTAAGAAGTTCCTGCCAAAAATGGAGGACATTATATGTCATTTTCCCACCAATATTAAGCTTCACTGTGCCATTCTGGAGGGGCAATAAGCCACCATCAAGATCTCTTATATCACTACAGGATGAGAAAGAGCACCCCCCCCCCCCCCCCCCACACTTTTTAAGAGTCTCTATCAGGTCAGGTGCCTAGTTTTCCCCAAGTCTTAAAATATACTTCTCGCAGAGGCTTTGTTGAAGATATTTCCTGATTGCATTATAGCAGATCAGGTCTTCAACAAGTAAGAGCTATACCACCGGATGGTCCGGAAGCTTGCTCATGTCTTTTTTTTCCATAGCTGTACTCTCAATAGAGGTTTGTCTAAAACCAGCACGCAAGTAACACTGGAGGCTCGATCGCAGGACAGAAGTAAATAATGCTGTCTGATGACATGCTGATATTTGTGGATGGGTTACTTCGTCTCTTGCTGTATCTACAGCCAAGAACAACAGGCAGACTGTTATGCACACACACTTCTCATCATTTGAGTGATCCATGCAATGCTTTTTCAGATAAATGATACTTAGTGGCTGTTTTGGCAGCAAAACACAGATGCAAGAGACAATAATCCATACCGTCTTTTCATGTACAATTCCCTTGAAAAAGCCATTCTTTAAAATGAACATCATTGCACAGATAAAAAAAATATTGAATAATAATTTTTAAATAATTTAAATAATAATAAAACAATTATTTAAACCAATTTGTTATGGTATTTATGGCTTTTGTTTATGAAAAAATACCCACTAAAAACACTAGCGTAATTTATTAATTTTCTATTCTATCGATTTGTTTAATTTTTTTTTATTATAAAAAATGGCCCTCTAACACTGGCGTTCTCTGTTCTTATTTAGTGTATCTACTTGTTTTCTTTTTATTATTATAAAAACTTTGCGATGTGATGTGCACTGCATTAGACTAACCAGGACTTGATTGCTTCTGTTGAACTCATTTGTAAGTCGCTTTGGATAAAAGCGTAAATTACTAAATGTAAAATATGGAGCAATATGTAGAACAAAAAGTCTAGGTGGGTAAACACAATAATCAAAAAACTGAAAAATTCCCCCTATTAGGATGAAAAAAGGCAACAAAAAACAAATGTGAAATAAAAACCACAGGTTTACTAAGGAATATTAAACATTTCCTCAGTCAAGAAGTGGTTTTAACCTCGCATTTGTTTCCATCTTCACAATGTGTGGGATTTTTTACAACTTTTCCCCAAAATAAAAAATATGAACATGAGTGGAGTTAACTTCATTTTAGACGTCTTCTGGATTCTAAGATCTAGCCTATACCAGACCTAAACTGACCTGAATCTCTTCTTTCCCAAACCATCCCCATGAAAAAAAATTATTTCTTTGAAAACAAAAATAAAGAAAGAAAACCCGCCCTGAGACAGACCAGTTAAAATTAGACTTGAATCAATCTTATCGGCAACTATTTCTAAACTTGACTTAAGCCTCGCGTTCAAAACTGTAAAAAAATTGACATATTGTCCGTGAAGTCACTCATAGGTTTTTGAAGAGTATTTTTTAAACCGAAAATGGGTGTAGCCGACCACCGCCATCTTGGCAGTGTGTCACCACACGCGTCACTCAGTAACAGTACTCAGTCACTGAGTAATCGGAAATGGGCAAAAAGGTGGGACGTGGTGAAGCTTAAACCTTGCATGTCTATAGTGACCGCAGTGCTGCCGGGCAAAGACAAAACACCATAACTTTGTTTTAGGTCAACAATTAGTTATTGATCATTTTGGGAAATTAATGACCTCCTTTATCATGTGTTTAAGTATCATGGAGAAAAGCCCCGGAGAAACCGAGGCAGAACACAGTATAACATCACCGCTCTTTGATTTTGTTTTTGAACGCTCAAAGTAAGTTACAGTGCTCTGCATTTGTTCGTCAATACTGTGTCAGCCTGGAGTTATATCAGTGTTTCCCCTACCATTATTTTAGGGGGGCGACTCGCACCCCACAACGGCACCCCCCGCCCCCTTGAAGGTCAAGTTAATTGTATTTTCTCTATAGCGCCAGATCACAAAAGAAGTCATTTAATGTTACGTTTCCTTTAGAAACAAATATATACCTTGTTCTTTTATTAAATTAACTAGTTATCCTTATGTAATTTATCTTATTTACATAGTCGCGCTTTCTGTATCGCGCACAGCAGAGTTCAGCCCCGCTATTCACATACACACACACACACACACACACACATACACACACACACAAACGTACGCGCACACACACAAGTGAACACACTCCCACTCGTATATGTATATATTAAGCCGCAAAACGACTATTTAAATATGAATTCTGCATGTCTCTGTGTTAATGAATGGCGCAGACGTGCGCTTTAGTTTACTACATGTACTGAAGCGGTGATTTATCCGGTGATATTAACGTCTGCCGTCTCACTAAATCAGGACATTAATACAAGAACAACACCTCCAGAACTGCTGTGAGAGTCACTTCATGAGCATTTGACCGTTTCATTTGAGTAAAACTATCCTCATCATATCATATACAGAGTACATTTATTATACACACATAAATGTAAAGGTATTCACGGCAACCCGTCAAAACAAAAGTTCGGTTTCACTACATTGGGCAGAAATATATTAATATTATTCAGTAGAACATACGTAATAGATTACAACTACTAAAACTATTAAACCCTTATTTTTAAGGAATAATCATACAATATGTCTTCAATGTTTTAATTGTAATATTAAATCCCCTTTATTTTCCCCAAAAATAAGATTTGTTTCATTTTCATTCATTAAAAGATAAATTAAATGAATGCTTTTATGCCGGAAAAAACGGACCTACTTTCAACATTCATGACTTCTTGACCCCCTATACTTATGCCTGTGTGGTAAGTTGTAAACAAATGATCAGCAGTACAAACAAGGGATTGTATGACTATAGTGTGATGACATGAGGCGTGCTCTGGGCCTATGTCTTCTTAAAGGGTTATAAACCATGCCTCTCTTTAACACTGCCATGTCTACTTAACCTTTCTCTCTGGTCTCTGTAAGGCCTCATCTATACAGCATGTATACAGTATTACTTGCAAAGATCCACTGCTATCAACTGAAATAACTATGTAAGGTTTAGAAATTTGAGATGTAAACAATTTAAACGGTAAATAATTTCATTCCAAATATAAAAATTATTAATCTTATAGAAAGGCATGTATGAGTATTCACTAATATATGGGACTGTAGGAACTGTCAAAAGCATCTTTGTACATTTTGAGGAAATATTAAAATGTCTATATATAGCAAAAAGCCTCAGCATGTCAAGCATACGAGCGTGTTAACACTACAGATATCATTTACTCCCGCTCATGCCATTTGAAACCAGTACAATCCCCTGTCTTCTGTCTAACACTAAAGGAGATATTCTGCCTAATGTCCAAGCTGCTTATTTATTTACAGTGGACTGTGACCAGTGGCTGTCAAGCTCCAATCAATACAAAGAAGCATTAAAGGGATAGTTCACCCAAAAATGAAATTTCTGTCATCATTTACTCACCCTCAAGTAGTTCTAAACCTGTATGAATGTCTTTGTTCTGCTGAACACAAAGGAAGATATTGTGAATAATGTGGGAAACAGAGCAGTTCTGGGGCACCATTGACTTCCATAGTATTTATTTTTTTTCCTACTATGGAAGTCAATGGTGCCCCAGAACTACTCTATTGAGCAAATACATTCATACAGGTTTAGAACTACTTTAGGGAGAGTAAATGATGACAGAATTTTAATTACAACTAGTAGATTAAATGAAAATTGAGACCAGGGATGTCCCTATAGACCCATTTTACGGAGGCTCGGGAGTTTACCTGATACTAATCTGAGAATCATTTTCTCTGATAATACTTCAGCAGTCATGTTGTGTGTGTTTTCTATGCGTTGTTTAGAATCAGAACTAAATGACAGATTTGGGAATAAATTCATTTTTTGATCTAATCTTACTAGGTTTGCATAATTTTCTAAATTAGTTTGTGATTCGTTTGGATTCATTCACATTGAATCGTATTCAGGAATTTCTCACTCTGAAATAACAATAAGATATTTTCTAAATCAAAAACATAAAAGCAATAGATAAGATATTTATATACAATCCATTGCAGGAAAATAAATCTGCTAATACCTTTTAACATTTGTCAGCAATGAAGCATCTTGACTGCAAAGTCAATTTATATAATTATATCCGTATCAGTATCCAATGGGAAAATAAAAGATATTGGGACAATTTTTTGATGGGGGCTACTAACAGCCCTAATCAACACATCTCATGTACAAAGATATCAAACGTCATGACGCTACAAACTCCGGATACACATAAGTGTGTGGTGTCTATGAAACGGGTCAAATTTATGCTTGCACCTTCAACACTGATTCCCCTTTTGCACACATTAGAAGAGTGCTGGTAGGGGGATCGCCAGAAGATCACATGGTTCCACCGGTGAAAGAAACCTAAAACCAACACCTTCTGCGCCCAAGAACATGTGATGCCCAGTACTCGCTCATAGAGACGCACACACTAGACAACACATCCTCTAATTCAACAAAATCCACACCAAATACCTAGTATGTCGCTGAATGATGGCGTGGATAGTTGCTCCATCCATATACCAAAGATCGTATCATATACATGACGGTGTCCCCATTTAACTCCAAGCATCCATCCCGTTCAGTTTGGGCAAATTTAATGAAACTAGTCAGGGAAGCTCACAAGGTCCAACCCCATGTCTCAATCTTGCCCTTAGAAATCAAACTAAAAACAAGCATCTCCTTTTATTTCGGTCTCAAGCAATAGCTAGCATTAAACAACCTTAAATTTAGCTAGCTGGCTCCTCTGTGAAACAGTCAAATCTACATGAGACAAAGTCTACTTCAACTACCTCTGTGAAAGGCAAAAGCATAAAACTACCCCCCTTCAGTTAAGCAAAATCCGATCTGATTGAGTGCTTTTGACGAGCATCTCGGGCCCAACAGTTGAAAAGTCTCCATCATCCTACACCTCTGATCAGGGCAACATGGATTAACAGGGGAGGAATGGTGGGGTACAACTGAGCACTACAAGCATCACCAGCCAAGCCGAAATGAAGACACAAGCTATATTTAACTCTTACTCCATACGCTGTTGGGATGGGAAAAAGTGTACGACTACATGGTCAGCATCTGCTGGAACAATAGACCTGACACATTAGACATTAGAAAAGTTTTGCGTATAGTTCAACTTTACATTTGGAGGGTAAATGATCATGACAGCGATAAAGATAAGACTGGAAAATGAGGCAACACTGCCAATCTCATTTAGAAATCAAATTTAAAGAATAACATACATTATACATTTTTTATACACAAATGCTTACAAAATATATCAAATAGACATGAATATTGAAATGAGTTTTAATCATCATTAATTATTTTATTAAGCCACAGCATGATTTCGGGACATGAATAGGAAACAGTTTGCTTGAGACATGGTGAATTATACAATTAGGTTTTTATATATTTAGTGGTCATTATACAAACAGATTTACTGACCAATCAGAATCAAGTATTTTACAGATAAATGTTTTCAAATCTTTCTCACTTCTCATTTTATGGACTTTGTGGCTACAACTACAACCTAAATTTTAAATCAAGCCAAATTAATATTTGTCACAATTTTAAATCATAATTCCTCAGCATTCTATTTTATATTCTATTCATTTCAAGCCAGAAACGTCTGTCAAGACATGCTCAACAGCATATTAAATCAACAGTGAAATCAATACCTTTGGGGCCAAAATGAATCCTTCAGCTTTCCACACACAGAAACAGCATCGCCTTCAACCGACGGACCTATGCGTCATGCAGTGCTCTAGATCACAGCTTTACCTGTCACAGTGTGGTAAATATTTCCACAAAACCCTCAGTCTTTGGTCTTCCTTCCAGCTGAAGTCTGTCTCTCTCACCCGGGGCCAGCGCGAGCTCCAGGACAGCTGTTGCTGACGAAGAAACGTCTTGAATGAAACCTGAGATTGAGCCGCAGGTATAGGATCATCACAGACGAGGGTCCTGAAACATTACAACGCGATTTCTGCTTTTCCTTTCCTGGACAGATGCTTTTATGGTTTGTTTGACTGTATAATAATTTCTGTTTCGCCTACAGAGAAGGTTTTTTTTCCCCACATACGAGTTGTAAAGCTTTTAACATATCCTATAATGTAGCTGGAATACGAATGAGTAACTTAAACAGTTTGTTTTCCTTATTTGTAAACGAAAATAACCTATACTATTGAATATCGAACAAATTTTCAGACCGTACAGCGTTATGTAAGTTAAATGGGAAAGAGTTCACACATTTAAACAAGTATTTTGACCGTTAGTTTGACAAAAGGCGCGAAAATCCCTCACAAGTGCATCGATTAACGCGATCAAGATTTCATTTAAATTATTATCGATTTTACATGCTAAATAATTAGTTATGACTTATGACTAAAATAGGGCTAATAAATTGTGTGTTTTAACCTTCAGGCCTTGAATACTTTATATTCATACACAAAGCATATTTTATAGATAGACCTATCTAATAATCTCTCCCCCCCTCTCTCTCACACACACACACACACACACACACACACACACACACACACACACACACACACACGTTTAAGATCAGAAATCTAATATACTTGATCACTTCCACTGATAATGTTGCAGATGCTTCTTGGAAGAGATGAAGAACTAATCATTGAACATTTCATGCTAACAACATTCTTTTCATCAAAAAAGAAAAATCATGATCATCATGATTTTCACATTGTTTAATACTGAATGTTTGATATTTACAGCATACTGCACGTACTGACTGAAGAAGAGCTCATATTTGAAAACCGATAGCCTATATTAATGACGTAATACATCACACTGAATATATTGAACATGTAGCGCCATCCTCTGGTGCCATATTTCAAAAAAACAAAAAAAAGGAGTCAGCATTATTTATTATTTTAAAATGACAGATAATTAATAAACAGAGCAATTCAATTAGGGTCCTCACACCATCGGTGCTCGGGCCCTAACAAATGTTAAGTATAATGCAAATAAGATATTGACATCTGTCAACATGCCAAAACATTTAGTCACAGGTTTGACAAACAGTGACATAAAATACAGTGGACACATAAGCCATGGATGTCATTGCATCAGACAAAATATCAAACTAAGAGGCAAAATATGAACCGAGTGCCTTTTACCTTATGATTTTTCAACTAACTTGCATGAAAAAACAACAACTGTGATGTGATATTAACACAATTATTAATATTTAACACAATTATCATCACAGTGGTTATAACAGTATACCAAGATAAAGTGCAGTTGTGATAAAACATATACTCAAGTTATGCAGTGAAATCTTGGGTTGCCATTTGAAAAGTGTTGTCAGTTCGCAACTTATATTTCCCAATTTCTTTTCTTATTTCATTCTGGACCTATAAAAAACAATGCATTAATTAATTTTAATCTTATCAGATCATAAAATGCTTCTTTATATTTCCATATGCAATTAAACGTTTATTAGATATATACCTCACAGTTCAAGAAGCAGTATAAAAATGCCACAATGAAACCCTTCAAAGAAATATCACAGTTAATATTCTGACATTCGCAGCAGCATAAAGTCAAGTCTTTAATGAAACTTTGTGGATTTGTTTTAGTACTTGACTAGTATATTTCTGATTTCTTCTGAAGGATAAAATTATAATTTTTTATATAATTCATAAAGGTGATAATATGTTATTTGATAGCTTTGGTATTTCAAGTACATTTACAGTAGAGGGCAGAGTTTCACTTATGAACAGGCTCCATAGAAGCATCTCTTCAGCTTCATACCTCTCAAATGAGAGAGATGGGATAAGACCGCTATTGATTAAAGAACATATTTGCTTTCATGTTTTCTATTATACAGTATTATACAGTACCTGGAAGGAACCTAGCACGAGTTCAAAGAAGAGTCTCGCCTCTAGACCCACGTGTTCGGGAAACAGAGCAAATACGACGTAATGCACTCCGAAAAGAGGGATGAGCAGAAGAGTTGACTTGGCCAGTCGCCTGAATGGTAGATAAAAGAGATCAGGGCACACTTTCCAAAAATAATTAACCAAAAATAGCCATAAAGTTTGATAATTCTTTACCAGATCTCACCTGTAAAGTCTCCTGTCTCCTCTGTTTGATTCGGGGGGTTTTGTCTTGAGAACTATAATCCTGCTTATGTTAACAAACACCAGAAAGTTCACCTGTAAAGTTTAAAAGCACATTATTTTGGTCCATAGTCAATCGTGCTAAGAAATTTGATGGGAAAAGTGACTTTAGCTGGTTTTATTCAAGTAATGAATTATCAGAGCTGGGTTGATTATTTACAAATTGTAGTCCGTTACAGATTCAAAATGACATTTATAGCAAAAAATGTAGTTAGTAACGTAGTCCATTACGTTACACATTTTAGGTAATATAATCAGAGTACTTTTTGATGACTTTTCACCTAACTCGTTTAACTCGTTTAAATATGATTTTGTACCACATTGATATAAAAATAAAATATATTCCATTCGCTGTCATAAACAAAATGAAGTGCATTAAACAAGGTTTCCCAAACTGTGGTTTGTGAAGGAACTGCAGAGGGTTTGTGAGTTTTATGAAAATCAAATAATTATACCATAACAATGTAAAATAAAAATACATCATTTTAAATTAGCATCAATAAACACAAAACCCTTACTAAAAAATGAAATATATAGTTGTTTACCTGCATGTCACGTGAGTATTAACCAACATTATAGAACTGTGAACATCCAAATGTATTACTTAATAATGAATTATTACCTTAAAATCTCAAGGGTACTTCAAGTAAATATAATAGATGAAAGATTTTCGATTGACAAAAAGTTTAGGAATCCCTGCATTACATGTAAATAACGTGAATTTGTGCATTTTAATGTGTTTGAAAGACAAAAGCCTTCCAAAGACACATGGTTAAATAATCTACGGAGTGATAATTCAAATAAAATAAATGTGCTCTAATTCATGCAATGTAGAAACGCTGAGAAAACATTTCTAAATCCAGCGCTCAAATGCTGTGTGCCACCTGACTAGTCTTTGTGTTTGGTCACTGAATATGAGTGGTAAGCTGAGAAAGGACAATTTCAAAGATGAGAAAGAAAAATTAGGGAGAATCAATAATTACATGAATATATGAATAATGTAATTTATCTGATTATGTAATCCAGATTACATGTAATCATTTACTAACCAGCTCTGAATATTAATAAAATACTATTTAATATCTCTGTATGTACAATGTATATATATATTTAAAAAAGGACAAATGACAGCTACTGCTGCCAAACCTCAAATTTACAATTAGAGTAAAATATCTTAATTGAAATAAAATGCAAAAACAATAATTTTACAGAAAAATAACTGTTATTTGACAGATTTTTCCCTGTTACAATTATGACATTTTACTTTAATTGAACTTTTAATTGAAATTTTTTTTTTTGCTGTAGCTGCCAGTCATTTGACCGTTTTTTTACGGTGCTTTTTTACAGTGTACCCAAATACATTAATGAATAACAAAATTGAATAGCATTGTTGAATAATAACTGTAGGTCTTATAGTGTACCAAACCAAATGATACAATTCCTTATAGTTTTCACTGCATATTACACTGACATAGGAGAAAGTATTTTAACAGGAGTGACAAACGAACGAACGAACGAACGAACGAACGAACGAACGAACGAACGAATGAATGAATGAATGAATGAATGAATGAATGAATACATGAATGAATGAATGAATAAATGAACGAATTAATGAATGAATACATGAATGAATGAATGAATGAATGAATGAATGAATGAATGAATGAATGAATGAATGAATGAACGAACGAACGAAGACATCTACAATAAATACATCAATAAACACATAGTCTTTCTCAAGCAAAGATTTACTTACAAATACAGAAAGCAAAATGGGAATTTTGATGATCCACCAGTAGCCACTGTCCAGGTCATCCCAGCACCTACCAACACATATAAACACAGTCGTTTGTGACACACTCCTGCACATAGAGACCTTTGTTGTAACTGTTGGCTCCATATCTTGTTACTGTGCTTCCCATATAGAGTTCTGTCATGACAACTTTGAGAGTTGTTGCATGGTAATATACATGGCAATGTTAATGTGCTTGGTCTTGGTGGAATAGATCTGCTGTGGCATGAGCAAGTATAAGACCTGCTACTGCCAATAAAATCCACAGACATACTGCTATGAGCATGTCAGAAATACTGCTGCTGCACACAGGTCCGTCGCTGGGGGGGTGGACACTGGGGTTAAAACTTGGCCCAGGACAAATCGAGTCCATCCAGCCCAAATAATCCCCCCTTGAAAGTTTTGATGGGTAAATAAATTAATTGAGTAAATAAATGAATAAATAAAACAGGATAATAAAATTAAATAAAATGAATACTGACAGAAATGACTGATTTCATGACAAATGCAACAAATTTAATAATGCATTTTTGTCACACAGAAAGACACTTGACAGTAAAGCATTGATTTTGAGCTAGACTGAAAGTTACTGCTGATACATTCTGTCATCATTTCATTCCAAACAACTTTCTTCTGTTGAACACAAAAGAAGATTTTGTAGAATGTAACCAAACCATTTTGATTTCCCTTGCTTTCTATGGACAAACATTTCTTGAATGTATCAAATTATATTCCACAGAAGAAAGAAATGCATACAGGTTTGGAATGACACGATGTTGAGTGAATTATTTCAATTTTCATTTTTGGGTGAATCTCCGTTTAAGAACGTTATTATTTGTAAATAATAAGCACCTAATTTATATTTATCTTTAATCAGGCCCTTATTGAATTAACGTTTTGCTTCAATTAAAATTCATTAGAAATAAACATCTAAACAGAAAGAAGTTCTTGCAGAATCCAGAGTTTAGCTGACTAGATGATGGTCACAAGAAGTAAAACCATGGTCCTCGTTACCATAGTTATATTGGTTTTAAAATAATAAGTAGCCTATAATAAACTATACAATTTGTAGTACAAAAATAAATTAAATAAAAATAAACTTAACATGAAGAAACTACAAAATAACTTCAATTAAATTTTTATATTCCCCAAAATGTAATAACAGTAACATTTATTATAAATACATTCTACCAACACATAGGCAATTTGTGTTAATAACTTAAAGTTCAATTACTAAGGTGCTGAATTGACAAGCCATATGAGCGTTTTCTAAGATACCTCATTGTAGGGCTGTAGTCAAGTCCACCTTTGTCGAGTCCAAGACAAGTCCAAGTCCAAAGAGGTTCGAGTCCGAGTCAAGTCCGAGTCCAAAGAGGTTCGAGTCCGAGTCAAGTCCAAGTCCAAAGAGGTTCGAGTCCGAGTCAAGTCCGAGTCCAAAGAGGTTCGAGTCCAAGTCCAAGTCCAAGTCCAAAGAGGTTCGAGTCCAAGTCCAAGTCCAAGTCCAAATGAGACGGTCAAAACAGAGAAAGAAAAAAATCTTCTTCAAAACCACATACTTAATTATTGATAATTTATGTGATACGAGAGACGGCATATCTTCTATTCTAATATAATAATTTTGCATTATTGTTTGTAATGATCTAAAAGCATGTGCAGCAACACTGTAGGATCAAATTAGGCTGTTTTATTTCTCCTCCTGAGACCCAGCTATGGAGTGTGTGTCTCTGTAGTGGACATTATATTAGTGTATTTCTCTGAGACCTCACTTGTCACAGTTATAAGCCTGGATGTCCTGTACAGAGCTCATTCAGGGCTTTATAGAGATACTAAATCTCTTTTAAACACTCTCCTATGCCTTTAAAGATGGCAATATTTAATTTAGTGAAAAATTGTACATCCTTATGGAAATATGATTATATTCTGTAATGTCTTTTAAATCTGAATCATTTTCTGATTGTTTGTCATAAAGCAACATCTCAGGAAAATGTTATGGGTTTTCAAATTCAAATATAACTTCCTGTTATGAAACAGGACATCATTTCATACATGCTCAATGTAGAGGACACCAGGACTAAAAGCATGTTTATTATGCATTTTGGGAGACAACAATTGAATAGGGAAATAAATTATATATCAGTTTGCTTATGAAATATCATATATAATTATGAAAATCTGGCCATGTATTACTCCCATTATGATTTTCGTCTTGCTCTGTTTATGTCTTATCAATCGTGGCAGAAGCACGGCGCTGTGCGGGAGACCCACTCTGCTTTGATGCGCGGCTGGCCACTGCTTCGTGCTTTTGGAGTATTTGCTTTATGCGGTTTCACATGCACTGTAATTTAAAAACAGCGCCTAATATCGGGGAGCTCTCCCTCGTTTCGGCCCCCCAGACCTCTGGGCCCTATGCACTCGGTCACCCTTTCCCCCCCCCCCCCCACTAGCGATACCCCTGGCTGCACATATAACATACAGCGCCCTCCATAAGTATTGGAACAGTAAAGACAAAATTACTCTGTTGGCTGTGGAGTCAAGACATTTTCAATTATGATTAAAATATGAATATGAGAGAAAACTACAGAATGTCACATTTTATTATTGGGTGATTCAACACATACATGTTTTACCAAATAAAAAGAACAGCACTTTTAGAGTTCATCCCACTCATTGATGTGAGCAGAAGTATTGGGACAGTTGAACATAAGGCAGATATATAATATTAACAGCTATTATTTAGTTGCAGATCACAGCAGTGAGTCTGTGACCGATAGACATCACCAGACTCTTGGTCTCATACTTTGAAATACTTTCCCAGCCTTTAATGCAGTCAATTACAACTGTTTCTGCCTCTCCTCTTCAGCTGGTGAAATTCATGTTCAATCATATTTAAATCTGGAGATTGACTTGGGCAATCTAAGACTTTCTATTTCTTTGCCCTTATAAACTCCTTGACTGAACTGGTCGGGTGTTTTGGATCATTGTCCTGATGCAATATGAAGCTCTTCCCAATGAATCTGGTGGTATTTTCTTGAATATTGGTAGACAAGATGGTTTTGTACATTTCCAAATTAATTCTGCTGTCATCAGTAGAGTTGAGAGTGTCTGTTCCAGAGACAGCATGCATGCTCATCAACACCTCCACCATGCTTTACAGAGGAGGCTGTATGCTTGGGATCATCTGCAGTTCCCTTTTTTTCTCCACACCTTTGCTTTCCCATCACTTAGATAAAGGTTGTTTTTTTTGTTGTGCTTTTTAACTCTAATCTTGTCTTTCTATTTTAGTGCTGGTCAGAGGTTTGCATCTTGCTGTGTAGCGTCTGTAATTCTGTATCAGTCTCCCGAGGACAGTAGATTGTCAGAGCATCACCCCAGCTTTCTGGAAGTTGTTGGTGAATTGACACACGTCTTTTAGGGCTCATTTTCACAGCTTTTATGATTAGTTTGTCATAAACTACTGTTGTTTTCCCAGCCGATCAGATAGTTGTTGGTTGCTGGTGTCGCTGGTGGTTTCCAAACTCTTGATTTCTTCATGCTCTTTGCTGTAGCTCTAATTGACTTCCTCTTTTCTTTTAGCATCCACATTGCTTGCTTTTCTCTCAAAGTTAGCTCCCTCATCTTCATCCTGGTTTGTGTGTCATCATCGAATGCAAGATTCAGAATACAGAAGTAATGCATATAACTGATACGACACATTCCCTGCTTTTAATATCTGAATAATTAATGAACAGGACACATCTGACCACTCAGAAAGACCCGTGAGGAAACTGTCCCAATACTTCTGCTCACATCAGATCGAGGGATAAACTCTAAAAGTGCTGAACTTCTTATCTGGAAAAACATCTAATGGTTGAATCACCCAATAATAAAATGTGACATTCTGTAGTTCATATTCATATTTTAATCATAATTGAAAATGTCTTGACCAATCAGCTGTGCCATGTGAATAATCATGTGATTATTTCATTTAGAGTTTCATGACAGAACTTTGTATTAATTGTCCAAATGCACAATAATCTCATCCTCACCCGTGATTGTCATATTTATGTTTGAGGAATGTCCAGATTACTACTGTGACAGATGGCGTCCCTGTAATAAAGAGAAAGCAATCTATGAGTATTTTATAAGTTATATAATCAGCAGTTAATGTGTACTTTCTGTAAATGCAAAATGTTGTTTTACCCCAGCCAATAAGAATATAGCACCAGAAAAATTTTCTTGTGTGGGTAAAGGTGAATGCTAGCAATGTCTGTAGATAAAGTCCCTCAACGAGCAGCCAGTAGAAATTTGATAACACACAATACTGGAAAAATGTCACCACAGCCTTGCACAAAACCTGGAAGACGAAATACAGCAGTCAGTTACAGAGCTGCAGATGATCACTTTCAAATATGATTTTTGTTGATTTTATCAATCATTTCTTTGGTGTAATGAACCGTGGAGACTGTGCAGTGATTGACGGTCTCATCGGCGAATAACACTGCATCCTTTACAAACACAGCCAAAGCCCTCATGATGAATGAGGAGAAGAGGTTGAGGTGGATGTAGGTCCGTGTACACAGAAGCTTCCTGTGGGATTAAGGAAAATCTACCGATATTATATGATGCAAATGTCAAAAAATGTCTCCACAAATGAGTTCCAGCATGCATCAGAACAGTGAATGAGTAGAGAATGTTTAATGTTACCTAAACATGCAGAAGATGATGATTGCAACACAGAGAGAGCCAATAGACACGCCGTACCCAACTGTGTATATTAACTTCACCTTGGCAAAGTAGTCTCGCTACCACAGTAAAATGGAAAATATCAAGTTTAGATACCGCTCGATTCTTCTGGAGGCAATTTCATTCAGTAAATTAAAGGTGAGGTGTGTATTTTGTTCTCAATATTTAAATGATTCTTAATTGCTTTAACCAACGGTTTGAATAGGAACATGTAGCACAATTTTTTGGTGTCAAATATTTGTTGTTTTAATTCCTATTTTAATATTAACAGGATAATTCAAACCGGTTACGTATAGGATATTAAAATTTGTCAACATGCCAAAACACTTTGCCACAGATTAAACACAAAAGTATACAATGAACCCCAAAAATGATTTGGACACATATGCAGTGCATAAAATCATGTATGGTTGTGAGATAAAATATCAAACGAAGGGGCAAAATATCAACTCATATGCATTTCTCGCACCTCACTTTTTTTTCTAAAGTAAACTGGACAAAAAGGAAATGTTGAGGAAACCTGTTTGATAACAAATCCTTTCTAAATTTGGTAACACTGGTGGTGCAAAAACTATAAATATATCTTCTGACAGTACAATAACACCGTACAGGATCATAAAACCAATCCAGAAACACAGTGACATTATTCTCCATTATTTTCAAATAATATCAAATATTGATTCTTCAAGGTTGCTTACACTGTGTCCAGTCTCTTCCTGCGCTGTGCTGTTGTCCTGAAAGCAGGCATTATAATAAGACACACTCAGTCTACTCCATCCCTCACTAGTGCAGGTGCGGGAGATCAGCTCTAAAGATGTCAAGCAAGAACACTTCTTTATATTTATGACAGAGCATTGAACTTTAGTAAAAAGAATACGATTGAAGTTACCATGGGACTTGAGGAGAGGAGGTGGGCAAGACACTGACACTCTCTCTCCTACACTGACTGATGGCCAGCAGTTCACACCGTCCCACTCAACCAGACAACCTGAAGACATCATAGTGGTACGATTAAAGGTTACAGATTCGTCTTCTTAATCAAACTAGTGCTTACAATAAATTGATAAGTAACACATTTCATGACAAAGCAAAATTCTGCTCTAAAGCAGCTCCAAAAAGACAAAATTATCATTATTCACTCCTAGTCAGAAGTATTTGTTTGCCTGTGAACTCTTCTAAAGGTTACACATCTCTCTTCTTCTTATGGTTAAAAAAACCTCTATTGTACAAAAAAATAAAATAAATCAACACTTCTCAAATTATGTTCATGTTCCACAGAAGAAATCAGTCACACAGTGTTGGAATGGTATTATAGAGTGAGTAAATGATGACAGAATTGGCTGAACTATATCATTAAATAATCAAATCAAAGGTGAGCAATGACATCTGGGTGAAATGTAATTTCTAATATTAGTGCTTGAATAAGCTCACCTGTATTTGTAGCGCTATAGTTGAACAAAGACTCAGCTAAAGTGATTTCGAGCTGACATTCAGCTTCTTTCTCTTGTAAATGCAACACTATTGAACATTCAGGATGAACTGCCTTCACCTGGAAAACATATCAAAGTGCATAAACACTTCTGCAAACATTGATCTTTTGAAATGCTCTAGTTTTTTCATGCCTTACTTAATTGTCGCTATTTCAATGAAAATAGCACCAACAGCCAAAAAAAGCATGCACATAACATACCCCTTCACATGTAACCATAAGAATCCAGATGATGAAGCCATGAATAAGATCCATGATGTCTCTTCCTACATTTACAACATTCACGTCACAGGTGCAAATAATTCTCAGTCAAAAGTGTTCATAAAAAGTGTAGCTCTATTGTTGTTTGTCAGAACAAATATGCATTCACTTCTCATCTTTCTCTCCAACCTGTTTAATGCAGCAGATGGTGAGATGGACCCTGATGGTACAGCCCATGTGTCAGGGTGTGCAGGGATCTCATCTCACACCAGTGTTATCTGTCACTGTGACTTTAAATTGATAATAGTCATTGAAATAAGATTTATTTTATTTATCTTTACAATAATAACATTCTGTGTCTAATAGAACCTTGATTTTGAAATGACGACCTATGTTAATAAAAAAAAAGGCTGTTTGTGTGTGTGTGTGTGTGTGTGTGTGTGTGTGTGTGTGTGTGTGTGTGTGTGTGTGTGTGTGTGTGTGTGTGTGTATGTGTGTGTGTGCATGTTTATGTGGTTTATGAAGACACAAATTTGTATAATGACATGGGTATAACATAGGTATTACAAGGAGAAGGTGATTTATGAGGACATTTTCAGTGTCCCCATAATTTAAAACGCTTATAAATCATACAGAGTGAGTTTTTTTTAGGGAAAATATAAATGCACCGTCTCCTGTGAGGGCTAAGTTTAGGTGTAGGGTAGGTGTAGGGCAATAGCACATACAGTTTGTACAGTATAAAAACCATTACGCCTATGGAGAGTCCCCGTAAACCATAAAAAACAACGTGTGTGTGTGTGTGTGTGTGTGTGTGTCTGTGTGTGTGTGTGTGTGTGTGTGTGTGTGTGTGTGTGTGTGTGTTTACCTGCCTACTCCATCAGGGAGGTTAAATGAGTCTTTTATCCAGCACTATTTACTGCATGAGTGAACATAAATCACTTTTTCTGAGTTAAAAGAAAGCCATTACTTCAGAGGTATGCAAATGACAGTCACTCCAAACCACAGATGATTTTTGTTGTAACTAAACATATTTTGAAATGGGTTAATTAACAAACAATTATGATTTTAGTGCAGCTTATTGTGTATTTTACAAGGTTTGGGAGTTAAACGATTAATTTGTCTCGTATAATGTGGACAGTTATGTTTATTCTGTATGGTGCAGATGGACCATGCCACTCCATCCATCCATTTTTAAAGCCTGTCCTTCCCCTGAGAAGCTGAGGTTGGTGTAGACTAAAAGCAAACAATCTCAAGCAGAATGATCCATTCAATATTCAGTTATGTTTAAAGGAATGAAAGTGAGAATTTGAAAATGACAAAATGAATGTGTGAATAGAAGAGAAAAGTTTCACAATTAGATTAAACAGTCTTTGTATGACAAGCAATCATAACAATATTTAAAATTAGTAAATATATATTTAAAAGAGTAAAATTAGATCAATTAACCTCAAAACTGTTTTGGCTGAATAAATCTCACAAATGTTGATATTTAGATGATAAAATAAAAAATAGTGTAGCCATTCATCAAAAGTGCTGAGATGAGACTTTGTGCCATCTATGGTCAAGAGACAAAAATAAGATGGGGAGTCACTTTACCTTGGTTTTAATTGCTGTATTTTTGTGGTTTCAGTAGAATTGGTGGATTGTAGATTACTTACTTAGTAGTTGTACATGAATGCACTGTCTGTCAAATCAAATCAAATCAAATCTTTTTATTGTCACACATCATGTACACAAGTGTATGGATGGTGAAATTCTTATGTACAAGACTCTGTGCCATGGCAGTACAAGCAACAAGATATGAAACATGTACAATATACAAACAATAATATACACATTTACACAATATACAATAAACAATAGACAATTATTGCCAACAATATACAATACCCACATTTCCATTATATACACATAGTAAACTGTATTCTCAAGGCTTATGGATGTATGTATAGCTTTTATACATGACTGGTATGTAGATGAAATCCAGTGTGAGGGGTGGGTAGGTGGGTGGGTGGGTGATTAAGTGAGTGTAGTTTGCTATCTGGAGTTCAGCAGTCTGATGGCCTGTGAGAAGAAGCTGTCTTGCGTTCTGCTGGTTCGGGTCCTGATGCTGCGGTACCGTCTGCCTGATGGTAGCAGCGAGAAGAGTTCATGGCTCGGGCGGCAGGGGTCTCTGATGATCTTCCCTCATACATCGCTGGGTGTAGATGTCCTAGAGGGAGGGAAGATCACCTCCGACAATGTGCTGGGCCGTCTGAACTATTCTATGCAGGGCTTTCCGGTTGAGAGCGGTGCAGTTCCCGTACCAGGCAGTGATGCAGCCGGTCAGGATGCTCTCCACATCTCGCTAACTGTAGAACTGTCTGGATTTTTGAGCTCAGACCAAATTTCTTCAGTCGCCTGAGGAAGAAGAGACGCTGGTGGGCCTTCCTCACTACTGACCGTGTGTGAATAGTCCAGGTGAGGTCCTCTGTGATGTTGCTGACCCGTGTTAAAGAAAATTCATTTTATGCTGACCTTAGAGGTCATATAGGCCTTAAACGTAAAGGGAGTAAGGCTGTACAACATAATTTAGTAGAATGCTATTTGCTTCCTCTCCAAGTAAGGAAAAGTACAGCTGCAACCCTGTAACCTTGAGTGTGTGAATATAAGGTGGAGGAGCACCCTCAATTTGTCGCACTCTGCAGCAACTCGTGTGTCTGTATGACTGCTGACCTTCTTTGCAAAGAATAAACCTTTTAAAAGACTAAGAGTGAGTTTGGCTCTTGACTGATGAGAGTAAGTTTAAAATTGCCATGACACCCGCTCCACTGGAGTCCCGTCGATGATGATGGAGGGGGGGGGCTCACTGGTCAGAGTCCCGAAATCCACCACCAGCTCCTTGGTCTTACTGATGTTCAGAGAGAGGTTGTTGTTGTGACCAGTGTTGGGGGTAACGCATTACAAGTAACGCGAGTTACATAATAATATTATGTAACTTTTATGTAAACTTTTTTCAAGTAACTAGCAAAGTAACGCATTACTTTTTAATTTACTAGAAAATATCTGAGTTACTTTTTTTTCCATTTATTGACTGACAGTGCGCTGTGTGAATATCTTACTGTAGTTCTAATCAAGACTAAATGTGAATGTGTATTGTGTGGAGACGTGCTGAAATTGCGTTTAGTCTCATACTGTGCTTGGCCATTTATTGTGATTAACAGGAAATTGTGTTCAGCTGAATTGGAGTAGTATTTTGTTAGATGGGTATAAAAAGCTTAGTTTACCGCGGCAGCCGTCGCGTGAAGACCTCCTCGTGAGAAGACAGAAGAGTGTAAAGACCATCGACTCTACCGTGCGACTCCAAGGGGGGGAGACACTGTCAAAGGATATAAGTATCGCTTTTTATGTATCCTCTTTCCTACGACTTGTTTCACTTCTATTTTAGTTTTTTATTACCAATTCTTACTATGTGTAAGTAAGTTGGTGTTTGTTAGCATGTGTGTTTGCAGTTATTTTTTAAGGATTACTGATAAACTACTGCCGTTTGATTTGTTATCTATTTTAATTTTAGATAAATTATGTATGAATTTATTATGTCTTTATAGGTATTTTCTTTAGTTTTAGTTTTAATAAACTGGAGTTATTTTAGTAGCGTTACTTCAGCATACTACATGGAAATGAAATAACATATATATATGTGTGTTTGGCTTAGTGTCATGTTAGAATAATTGTTATACTCATACCTTTTGTTGTTTTAATATTTTGAAATGTTTTTAGCTTTATTTTTTTCATTTAAATGTTTAGTTTTGAAATGTTGTTGTATGCATTTGTCATTTTATTTAATTTCTCAATTTTCTTAAATCTGTGTATATACTGTATAGTATTTATAGAATTTTAACTTATAGTTTTAGTTACTTTTTCTTATTTGTAAGTCGCTTTGGATAAAAGCGTCTGCTAAATGACTAAAAAGTAAAGTAAAAGTAACTTTCCCCAACACTGGTTGTGACACCAGTTAGTCAGGGTGTGCACCTCTTCTCTGTAAGCTGATTCCTCGTAATCGGTGGTCAGACCTGCCACCGTTGTGTCATCCGCAAATTTGACGATGACGTTGGAGCTGTGCGTGGCTACACAGTCATGCGTGTACAGGGAGTACAGGAGAGGGCTGAGAACCAGAGCTGTCCTGCATGTTTGAGCTTTTCTCAGCAGTGGCTGTATGATGTTGAGCTCCAGCTTTTCAGAAGCTTGAGAAGATCTCACTTGATGGTACTTTAAAACAATTGCCCGCCCATCCTGTTTTATTTCAGAGTAGGCTCCGTTGTCATTTTGGTCATCAAAGCGAGCAAAGAAGCAGTTCAAAGAATCAGGAAGACAGGTATTATTCCTGATATGTGAAGACCTGCCATTATAATCAGTGATGGCCTTTATTGCTTTCCACAAACTGCAGGAATTGTTATCAAACTGGGCTTCAAGACGCTGCTTGCATCTATACTTTGCCTCTTTAATGTCCTCCTTCAAATCCCTCCTTGCGTTGCTGTAGGCCTGCGCATCACCAGATTTAAAGGCTGCATTCCGCTCTTTAAGCAAAAACCAAACCATGGCTTCTGATTAGGGAAAGTCCTAACAGTTTTAGTTGTTAGGACAGTCTCAGTACAAAAGTCTATGTAAGTCAAAACTGATGTCTAAATCAGCCCCCTCTTTGAATACATCCCATTCTGTAAGATCAAAACAGTCCTGTAGTCGTGAGGTGGCCTCCTCACTCCACACTTTAATAGTTTTAATAACTGGTTTGGTTCTACTGATTAGAGGCCTATAAGATGGTATCAGCATTAGTGAAGCATGGTCGGAAAAGCCCAGATGAGGTGACACAATGGCTTTATAAGCTCCTCGAATATTAATGTACACCTGATCCAAAAATAATTTCCTCTAGTTGGTGTGAATATATTTTTATGAAATTTTGGCAGTATTTTCTTTAAATCAACATGATTAAAATCTCCTGCCACAATCACTGCCCCATCTGGATATACGTTCTGTTGTTTACTGACGACAGTGTGTAGTTTCTCTAATGCCACGTTGGCGATCGCTTGTATATACACAGCCATGATTGGAATGACAGTCAGTTCTCTAGGCATGGAAAACGGTCTGCACTTCACCATCAGATATTCAAGATCTTCAGAACAATACTTCTCTATGATGTCTGTCCTTTGCACCAGTCTCTATGTACATATATACACACTCCACCGCCTTTTCTCTTACCGGGATCCGCCGTTCTGTCTGCCCGGTAGACAACGTGGCCTTCAAGTTCAATAGCGGCATCAAGAATGGCACAGCTTAGCCAGGTTTCCGTCATGATCATAATACAACTATTTATGCTGCGTGATGTTATCCATAAGTGTATCTCATCCATCTTATTGATGAGTGATTGTGAATTTGCAAGGAAGAGGCTAGTAAAGGTGGCTTGTATGGGTTTGCTTGTAACCTAAGCAGTAGACCGACTCTCTTTCCCCGCTTCAGTCTCCTTTCCCTCCGCAGTCTGCGTCGTCTTTCCGTCGGAATGATGCCGACTTCAACAAGCTGAGGGGGATGTAAGATCTCCGTCGGAATATAGTCATATTTTCCAAACGCATAATCTTGGCACGATTCCTTAATACTAAGCAGTTTAGTCCGGTCATAAACTGTTCGTGCACTAATTGTTTGCAATGAACTTAATGCGCAGAATATACACAATAAAACATATGACATGTTATTAGTCAGAGAGTGCCTCGCCGCCATTTTGGAGCAGCAGCAGACCGAATCATGTGTGACATGTTACATATGTGAGAATGAGGAACCTTTTGTCTGGTATTTTCCACGTAAATTGTTATGTCAGTTCATTATTGTCAGACTCTGTCTCTCCATGTCTTGTGTTTCCCCTCCTCTCGTGCCCATATTTGGCTGTTCCTGTCCTCGTTTCCTCTTTATTAGTTCATTAGTTCCCAGCCCTGTGTCCTTAGTTAATTAGTCCCCAGCCCTGTGTGTTCAATTACCTCGTTTAGTTTCTCCTTTAAGAACCCTGTGTTTCCCTGCATCTGTGTCCAGTATTAACGTCATTCCCCTAAGTGTGTACCTGTCTCCAGCGATCTCTGTTCTGTGTTTGGAAATTAAAGTGTTTGAACGAAGTTCCACGTCTCCTCGTTCCTGGCACCCCTGTACACCGTGACAGAATACTGGACCAAAACAACTCATCCTCTTCCTCCGAGGTAATGGAGTTCGCCGCCAGCGTCCTTGCCCTTAGCCGGCGAGACCTCCCCTTCGTGGAGTTCGCCTGGGAATTCTGCGGGCTTGCGGCGGGGACAGAGATGCACGACGCGGCCATCCTCCACCTGTTTCGGTTCGGGGCCTCTTACCATCATCCCATGGATCTCCCAGACACCACGGGATTGTGTTGGAGAGAGGGTATTTTCCGGTGTCTGGGAAGTTACCGGTCCCGAGTCGGAACCAGCCCACTGGTGTCTCCGCTGGTCCCGCCCAGCTCACCTTCCAGTTCAGCGCTTCCCGAGCGCCCCAGAGAGTTCGCGCTTCCCGAGCGCCCCAGAGAGTTCGCGCTTCCCGAGCGCCCCAGAGAGTTCGCGCTTCCCGAGCGCCCCAGAGAGTTCGCGCTTCCCGAGCGCCCCCGAGAGATCGCGCTTCCCGAGCGCCCCAGAGAGTTCGCGCTTCCCGAGCGCCCCCGAGAGATTGCGCTTCCCGAGCGCCCCCGAGACGCTGCGCTGTCAGAGCGTCCTCCAGTGCCTGCACCTCGCCAGCGCCCTCCAGTGCCTGCACCTCGCCAGTGCCCTCCAGTGCCTGCACCTCGCCAGTGCCCTCCAGTGCCTGCACCTCGCCAGTGCCCTCCAGTGCCTGCACCTCGCCAGTGCCCTCCAGTGCCTGCACCTCGCCAGTGCCCTCCAGTGCCTGCACCTCGCCAGTGCCCTCCAGTGCCTGCACCTCGCCAGTGCCCTCCAGTGCCTGCACCTCGCCAGTGCCCTCCAGTGCCTGCACCTCGCCAGTGCCCTCCAGTGCCTGCACCTCGCCAGTGCCCTCCAGTGCCTGCACCTCGCCAGTGCCCTCCAGTGCCTGCACCTCGCCAGTGCCCTCCAGTGCCTGCACCTCGTCAGTGCCCTCCAGTGCCTGCTCCTCGCCAGCGCCCTCCAGTGCCGGCTCCTCGTAAGTGCTCACCGATGCCTCCGCTGGTTCCGTCCAGCTCATCGATGCCTCTGCTGGTTCCGTCCAGCTCTCCAGAGCCCCTGCTGGTTCCGTCCAGCTCTCCAGAGCCCCTGCTGGTTCCGTCCAGCTCTCCAGAGCCCCTGCTGGTTCCGTCCAGCTCTCCAGAGCCCCTGCTGGTTCCGTCCAGCTCTCCAGAGCCCCTGCTGGCCCCGTCCAGCTCTCCAGAGCCCCTGCTGGCCCCGTCCAGCTCTCCAGAGCCCCTGCTGGCCCCGTCCAGCTCTCCAGAGCCCCTGCTGGCCCCGTCCAGCTCTCCAGAGCCCCTGCTGGTTCCGTCCAGCTCTCCAGAGCCCCTGCTGGTTCCGTCCGGCTCTCCAGAGCCCCTGCTGTTCCCGTCCGGCTCCCCAGAGCCCCTGCTGGCCCCGTCCGGCTCCCCAGAGCCCCTGCTTGTGTGGAATTTCCCCAAGGAAATTTTGGGGGGGGACTACCCGCCATGGCCACCCAAGCTCCCCGCTCCGCCATGGCCTCCTGAGTCCCCGGATCCACCATGGCCGCCCGAGCACCCTGACCCGCCATGGCCTCCCGAGTCCCCGGATCCACCATGGCCTCCTGAGTCCCCTGACCCGCCAAGGCCTCCTGAGTCCCCGGATCCACCATGGCCGCCCGAGCACCCTGACCCGCCATGGCCTCCCGAGTCCCCTGACCCGCCATGGCCTCCTGAGTCCCCTGACCCGCCAAGGCCTCCTGAGTCCCCGGATCCACCATGGCCGCCCGAGCACCCTGACCCGCCATGGCCTCCCGAGTCCCCTGACCCGCCAAGGCCTCCTGAGTCCTCGGATCCGCCATGGCCCCCCGAGTCCCCTGACCCGCCATGGCCGCCCGAGCTCCCCGCTCCGCCATGGCTTCCGGAACGGGCGCCGCCCTGGAGGCCACCTGTCCTGTCTCCGTGTCCCTTGAGGCCTCCAGAGCGCCCACCCCCCCTCCCCTTTCGATGTCATACGGCGCGGGACGCGCCTATTGGAAGGGGGGGGTAATGTCAGACTCTGTCTCTCCATGTCTTGTGTTTCCCCTCCTCTCGTGCCCATATTTGGCTGTTCCTGTCCTCGTTTCCTCTTTATTAGTTCATTAGTTCCCAGCCCTGTGTCCTTAGTTAATTAGTCCCCAGCCCTGTGTGTTCAATTACCTCGTTTAGTTTCTCCTTTAAGAACCCTGTGTTTCCCTGCATCTGTGTCCAGTATTAACGTCATTCCCCTAAGTGTGTACCTGTCTCCAGCGATCTCTGTTCTGTGTTTGGAAATTAAAGTGTTTGAACGAAGTTCCACGTCTCCTCGTTCCTGGCACCCCTGTACACCGTGACAATTATAGAGCGGAGTTAATTTCTCATTCCGGTTCTTCCTGGGGGACTTTTCTGTAGAGTGTATTTTCAATGCATGTCAATCAACAAATGAACATCTGCCGTTTTATTGAAAGATTATAGCCAGAAAGAAAGGAACGAGGAACCGCGTTATACACCGAGAATATGTTTTGTCTGAAGAAGCCTTAAAGGTCTTCTAGAAAGGTCTTGTGAAGCTATACCGTATCTTTGTGTGAGGTGACAAATTGCTGAAAATATTCCCCCTCCATGAAAGCAGTCAAATTTTATTAAAAAAGATAAACTTGGACATTAGTATGTGTCATAAAAGAAGAGCCAATCTTGCATCTATTCCTCACAAAAAAACAATCATTGAGCCTCTGTTAACTTTTTAGATCATAACTTTCTGATGCATCAGTTTTTTTATATCTGAGTTTTCTCATTGAAGTCAATTGACTTACTGCTAAATAATGTTGCTAAAAGAGACTTATGTAGTGTATAGACCTCATGCACAAGCTGTAGTATGTGATGCCCTGGGAGTAAGAATGGATTTAAATATATATGAGATAATATGCAATAAATATGCTTTTCAGGGCATCCAGAAAACAGAAAACATGGTGGCGCCCCTCATTTCCAAATGGTCTTTTTACACCCTACTAACTTATGTACAGGGGTGGACCTTCATGCTTGTAAAAAAAAAATAACAGATACTTTTCACTATGATTCACATTATGTGAAATCACACATAATACAAGTCAAAATCGAGAAGAACAGGTTATAAATCAACTGAAGTTCTTCAGAATGCATGAGATTGTAAACGCCCTTTACAACAACCTTTAATAAAGAATGAGGATGATTGACAGCAACAATACCAGCAATGGTTTCCATGGAGGAAATATTGTCTATATTAGGAACGATACGAGGAAGAGTAAATTATGCTAAAAGTTTAATTTTGAGTAAAATGTCCCTTTTTAACTAAACATAATATAAAAAAATCTAAATGTTCTGTCAAAATTCCAAATATATATAATGTTAGCTTAATATTTGTAAAAAAAAAAAAAAACTAATAAAAACCTTTTTCTCTTGGATATAAGAAGAATTGGCAAGCACAAATTAGAGACAACATTAAGGGAACATTCAGGTTTTCTGTTTCATAGTTTAAAGTTTACAGAGCTGGAGCAGAAGACTTTAAATATAACACTTACATTGCTTGGAATAATCTACAAAAGTATTTTTAAATCCATCACTGATTGAGTTTAAGGTACTTTTATCAGACTCATGCGCTTTACTCCCTGGTAAATTGTTGTTGTGACTTCTGATTGTGTTGTTTTGTGTGTGATGTTGTAAATGTGATATATTTATGTTTAATGATGATGCCCTCTTGGCCGAGTCACTGGTGAACTTTTCATCTCCTTGATGAGAGTTGGAGAATGAATGACCAAAGTGATGCTGGGAGTTCAGAACGTGAAAAGATCATTCAGAAGTAATATCACCTATCACTGTGATCACGTGTGAGTGTTCTATCGGAATGCAGTTTTTCTTGAGCAGATGAACAGATTAAAGTTACCCACCCACTACAGGTGAGCAGTGAAGAGTACTAAAGAAGCCAACTCATTATATTCCTGCGTACAGACAGGCGAATCAAGTCAGAGAGGTACAGTAAAACCGGAGCTACCTAAATCTGATATATTTCTCATATCAAATTAAATTAACTTATAATGCAATTAAATTCTGTTAGCAGCATTGATATCTGTTTTTAACATTTTTTTGGTTGGTTGATTGATGCAGATGATTGTCTTGCTGGTCATTTTTGCTGCTCTTCTGTGTCCCACCGTCCACAGTTCGGACGCTTCAGTGGGTAAGTATTACTGAAGTTCAACTTCAATAATTATTTACTTTTATTTGTATGACTCTGATCAAGTAGGCACTACCGGCTCTGGAGGGATTAATTTATGTTTATTAATTCTGTCATTTCACACAAAACAGAATGGTGCTATCACAAGCCAACATGCAGTAAGTGTGAATATTTATATTATAAAAAAATCCACATTTGCATAAAACAATATAGATCTTATAATACATTTTAATATAATAAAACTTGTTCTGAAGTAGATTTTTGGATTCCTGATTTGTAATAGATGTTACCACCTGGTCCAAGATTGTCCCAGAATATTGCAATGGATCCCAGCAATCTCCCATTAATATCGTGACTGCAAGTGTTCAGGGAAATCCTAGCCTGACCTCCTTTAACTTAACTGGTTTTGATGACAACTCCACCTTCATGTCAATCGTAAACTCAGGCGAATCCGGTAAGCATGACAGATTAAAAGATCAAATAATGTTATCTACTATGATATACTATATCCTGGAGCTTATATGTCCATTTTCTTCACAGTGGTGGTCAATCTGGATGATGAGAAAATTAAAGTGCAAGGAGGTGATCTTCCAGGTGTATACAACACCAAACAATTTCATCTCCACTGGGGTAACGGCAGCTCCTCGCCGGGCTCTGAACACACCGTGGATGGCAAACAGTACCAAATGGAGGTATGAGTGATGATGACGATATGCACATAAGTATAATGGGTGCTACGTCATTACATTATTCCAAATGTATATACTCTAAAAACAACCTGGTATGATAATATGATTTATATCATAGTTATATCATATGAGTATATCATTTATTCTTTCTGTGTCTGATTATGTCTCATAGCTGCACATTGTAAGTGTCCATTCAAAGTACAACGGGGATGTGTCAGCTGCTCTAGCTGCCAAAGACAGCACAGCATTAGCTGTTCTTGGTTTCTTCATTGAGGTGAGCATGACATTTATTATATCCAGAGGAAAACACAAACCCAAAAGTATATCCATGTGCATTGTGCGCATGTTCACATATTGAATGTGTATCTTCATTTAACCAACAGGGAACCGATGAAGCGAACAAAACTAAAAGCTGGGATATCCTAACATCCTATTTAAAAAACATCAGCAAATCAGGTAAACAAATAGATGTCTTATTAAACTGGCAGTTCTGTGAGTAAATAGCCGACCCCCAAAAATGAACATTTTGTCACAGTTTTTCATAGCACAAAATACATTTTCAACTATTTTGTCCATAAAATGAAAATCAGAGGGAGTCATAAAACAACATTGGTCCAGAGCAACTATGTTTCCATGCAAAGTTGTGAATTTCACACATGCCCTAAATTGGAATATTGCTTAAAACAATTAAAATAAAGCGAATAACGATTGTTTCCATTCAGTGAGACATAGAGAAAAAAAATAGTCACTTCCTGTGATTGTACAGGTGGATGGAGCTATTGACTTTCATTGTATGGGAAAAAACTAAATGTAAAAATACTGTGTGTTCCACTGAAAAAAGAAAGTCACCGGTTTTAGAATTACGTAAGGTAAATGATGAGGTAATGATGACAAAATATTATTTGATTTTGCGATTTTGTCAACTGAATGAAGGGTCTTATTGTGTGCTTCATACAATAAAAAATAACAAGCTTAATATGCATGTTAGCACAAAACTGAGAACAGCCAAGTAGTTTCATTACACCCTTTTTTGTATATTTAGGTGATCAAACCTCAGACATCATGAATCAAATCACACTAAACGATCTGACTGAAGGTGTGGACAGGACTAAATATTACCGCTACCAAGGCTCTCTAACGACACCCAGCTGTAATGAAGCTGTGATTTGGACTGTTTTTAAGGAGCCCGTCAAAGTCAGCCACGAATTTGTAAGTAAAGGCAACTTGAAAATCATATTCTTGATTCAATGCTCATCATATTCAGAGTTAAAAAGTCACACTATTTATTTTATTTCTCCAAACAGATCAACCGCTTCAGCACAACGGTGCTTTTCAAAGACGCAAACGCTTCAGTTCTGATCACCAACAGCTTCAGAGGAGTTCAGCCCTTGAACGGGAGAGTTGTGATGTCACAGATCACATCTGCAGCCCCTTCATCATCCACTGTATCTGTCATCACAGTACTTCTCTTGTCCAGTTTGTTTTGGTTGTAAAAATGTTTTGTGCATATTTAAGCGCAATATGAGCTGGTTTAATTAATTGTCAAGATATTGGTGTTCCTATTTCTGTCCAGTGTTTCTATGTTTCTCTATCCAACGATGACAGCATAAATCCTGGAGGATAAGAGTTATTTAAAAAAAAAAATCAAAATTAGTTGAAATCATATAGTACAAAAGTACAAACTTTCAAGTTTCAGGAGTGACAACCGCATTTAAATGCAGTGTGTATGTGGCCATAGACTGCTAATGTTCCATATGAAACTTACAGTATATGTTATGTTTACTATTCAGCATTAGACTAGATTTATGATTTGAATGTCTAATTCATGACAGCTATGAGGGAACACAGTTGTTAAAAAAAAATTGCTATTTAATAACTAAATGTCTCACATTGATTTTTGTTTGCTATATGTGTGTAATCCTAGGGAGGTCCAAGAAACCAGTGACATATAAATATATAAAAATGTATAGTTTTGGGCTTGTGCATTCAAACTTTAATTCTGCAAATTGGAGTCAAAAATAAAAAAAAGTACTGTCATTTTTCTACATGAGTATAAATATTAGTTTACTTAACTATTGTCACAACTTCAAGTAGAGGAGCAAGAAAACATAGGAGTCAACTCAAAAACCAAGCAGTCTTTAATAAACAAAAACCAGTCAGGAACACATTCGACACCAAACGCTAGACACTGGGCTTAAGTAACGGAACTAAACAAGGATAATTAGGGGAACACAGGTGAACCAAATGGAACTCAATGGGAACTGGAACAACCAAATATGGGCATAATCAAACACGAGGGAAAACTAGGTCAAGGAGCACATATGAACAAAAACAAACACAAGGCAGGTCCCTAATCCTGACATTACTCCAGTCATTATAGATCTGAAATGTATAACTAATGTCTGTTTTGTCACATGTACAGCAGTCAAAGGGATTTCAAATCAATCAAAATAAATACAAAATAGAAAACAAGGTTAATACAGCTGCATATAGCCAAAAATGGATAAACACAAAATAACAATAAAAATACTAAAGTCAAACAAAGCATTGTAGGCTGTAGGATTTCGCATTGTGAAAGTTGATGTGTGCAAAAGTCTTATCTGTAGTGCATAAATGTCCAAACACTGTCTGTAGCTGAAGTTACTGATAGCAAATTAATAATCCAGCCTCTTGTAATGAAAACACACCACGGCTCTCAAACACCAGACTCTTCCTAACCAGGAACAGTCAAAAATAGTCCAGACTATGGTCCCACGGCTAAAATAACTTTAAATCCATATTCAAACTGGACCATGATGTGGTGACCTCACCAATAAAGAGTCCTTCTAAAATACATACAAATACATCTCTGCAAAAAACATGAACTCCTTACTTTAGACTGGGCTTGAAATGACACATTTCTCAACCAGGACACAGCGCACTGTGTTCAGCAGGTGAGCTATGCTGGCTACTGCTGCTTGTTATTGCTACTCCCTCTACCCACATGGCTTTACTTAAGGCAGCGGTTCTCAATTCCAGTCCTCAATCACAGAAGTACAGATTTAGTGTTTACAAGTTGAACGTGCAAATACTAAGTCAAACGCCGTTTACAAAAAAGGGAGTTACAACTCAATGAGTTTACAAGGTATAACAACGATCTTAGACGATTTTGAACTTGGAGGAGAAGGTGAGATGGAGCCTATGTCAAAATATAAAGTACCATTAACAATGGTAACTGCCTGCTCTGAATTTTAATAGCATGAACATGAACATTAGGTCCACTGGAACAGAACCTAATACACTCTTTGTAAGCAAAACAATAAATAGTAGAACATCTCTGCACGTTGTGATATTTGTATTTACCTATAGCAGATCTTTCTGCCTTCTAGTGATCGTTTTGTGTAATACAAAGGTTAAATGGTGTGGGAATGGTGTTGCATCTGCGAACACTGGATCGCTGCAGGTTAGTAGGGAAGTTTATTAATTATAATTCAGAATTCATAAGTAGTTAGGTGTGCAAGTAGTCCATTTCCACAATCAAATGCCAAATGACCAAATCAATTTAAGAAGCAGGTATTTATTTGACATTCATTAAAAGAAGTGAGTGTGCTATTTGTAACTTATTGTCCTTATCTTCAAGGCATCTGAAATATAATCAAGGGTTAGAGTTTCCGGTCTGCTGACCACTAATGGACCACATTCCATTACAAAGGGGAGAAAAGGAAAAATGAACTATTACCTGCTTTCAGGTGACATAAATATGGGTGTAAACTGCTGTCACACTTGGTCTTTTGTCCTATATGTGCTTTAATGTTCAATGGTTTGTTCAAATCCTTCTTTCACTGTTTGGAAAGCATGCATTTTCATTATTGTGATATTAGCACTAACAATTCCACTGAAAATAAACAATAATCTTATTTCACCACTATCGGTTACAATATTTGGATACAAAAAGCATAGTAATAATAACAATAATAAGAATCATCATCATCATCATCATCATTTTTGTGAAGATAATTATAATGGCCATACAAACACATATGTTATATGTAATAATTCTAATTTTATATTTACAAGTAATTATAAATAAATTGTTAAAAGGATGTAATTATTTAATAACCTTTTTTATTTTGAATTGTGATATTCATAAAATGGACAAAACCTAACGAAACATTGTACATAAGATCTTTGGTGTTAAGGAAAATAAAGGAAGTTCGGAACTGGTTCGGAACGACATAAGGGAGTGTAAACTTTCATATTTGAGTCACACTGAAAATACTGAAGATACAAAATGTTTTTAAGGTAAGTGGTCGCAAACAATTTATTTTAGCTATATTTAATTAAAAAATATGTTGAAAGTTAGTCAACTAAATTAGTTTATTTATATGTAGCTAAAAAAAATTGAATGCAAATAACCACTTACCTTACATTTTTTTGTAAATTCAATTAATACATTTTTTTCAGTGTACCTCCTTAAAAGGGTCATATAATGCTACATGCACTTTTACAAGTTGTTTGAATTGAAATGCTTGTTGGTATTGTGTGTACACAACCACCCGAATAATGATAGAAATCCACCCAGTGTTTTTTTTTTTTTTATCTACTAAAATCTTTACCCCTTTCTCAAATCGAGCCGTCTGTCCACGTCACGTCACACGGACGGAGACCCCGCCCATGATTATTGATTGACAGTAGCGTTTCTGCACAGACTGCACTGGTGTCTTACCTCAGACCGCCCTGAGTAAGCTGTCATCAGTTGGTTCACCACCGGAGCAGATTGAGCGATTGAGGTGTTTTGTTGTTGGATGTAATAATGAACACAGCAGTCGTCATTTACTCCCGTCAGCTGAGTGGCTGAAGAGGTTTACGTTTGGTTTTGAAGGGAAAACACCCTCGATCTGCCTAAATGTGTATGTTCGCGCTAATCATTCGTGATCCAGCTACTGGATCTACAGAAGTGAGTACAAGGTTTTTTCATTAATCTTTGCAAATCGCCTTTCCTAATAATGTGCTAATTAGCAAGTTTCATGATGAATGCGGCTAAAGTAAACAGTCCCTCAGTGAGTACTGGGAAGAGAGGGGCGGAGTCAGCAAAGCTCATTAACATTTAAAGGAGAATGACACAATACGGCTTGCTCTGAAAAGAGCTGTTTTTGACACGGTAAAAGGTGTTATTTACACTACCAATTAATGATTTTAACGATGTTACAGACTTTTCATTAAGGCCGTAAAGAATAATATCAACTTTTGGAAAATGAGCATTATATGACCCCTTTAATAAAACACAGTATAAGTTAGTGCTGTTACTAGTACATCAAAATTTGTCTTGTCTACTTTCTATTGTCCTATATGAAATATTACAAGTTTTTATTTGATAAAGCATAAGAATAAAAAAGCATAAAAAAGGTTGTTGATTTTGAGCAGTTCTTTCTTATTTAAAATACCTAAAGGATCCTAAGAATTCATCTTATAGAAGGCCATTCTTGTTTCTAAAAATGATCTTATAATGTTCAGTTCATTAATTAATGTGTTTAATTTAATTTAATTAAGTCAAATGTTCAAATGCTTTAATCGTATGTGATATTTATTTATTTTAGTTTAGTCAAGTCAGAGCACCCCCCCACCACACACACACACACACACACACACACACACACACACACACACACACACACACACACACACACACAGTCACACACAGTCACACACCCACATGTTGGTTTTTATGGTTTACGGGGACTCTCCATAGGCGTAATGGTTTTTATACTGTACAAGCTGTATGTGCTATTGCCCTACACCTACCCTACACCTAAACTTAGCCCTCACAGGAGACGGTGCATTTCTATTTTCCCTCAAAAAAACTCACTCTGTATGACTTATAAGCGTTTTAAATTATGGGGACACTGAAAATGTCCTCATAAATCACCTTCTCCTTGTAATACCTATGTTATACCCATGTCATTATACAAACGTGTGTCCTCATAAACCACATAAACATGCCCACACACACACAGACAGAGGAGAATAACTGAATGAGCACTGGGATATAGTATGTGTGTACTCACAAAAACAACAGGCAGTGGGGTACACTTTATGTTGGGCAACATAACTGACCTTTAGACCGGGAATTATTTACTTCTGTGTCTTTACCACAAAACACAATTAAATGACATAAAAAAAACCTAAAGAACATTTGAAAAGATCAACGCTTTGGGGGAATTCTTAGTCATTGATGCACATGTGCAGTACTTATGTTTCCAGTTCATCCTGAATGTTCTGTTGCATCTACAGCTGACTGTCTGTGCAGTCGATGCAGTGTTTGTTGGTACCAATACAGGTGAGCTATAGTCACAAAGAAGCACTGAAATCACATTTCATCAAGATATCAACACACACTTTTATACCTTTGGTTTTGTCATTTAAAGGGATTGTTTACCCCAAACTAAAAACTGTTTCATTATTTACTCACTCATTCCAACCTTATGACTTACATTCTTCTGTGAAAGATGAAAAAGGTCATTTGAGAAAGTTTTTTTATTGTACCTATTTTTTTAAAGCACCGAGAAAGTGTACATATACTGTATATATTAATAAGAATGAAATGAAAAGTCATTCTGAAAAATACTCTTGAAAAGCTCACACAATCTTAGCCAAGTAATGGTCACGTTAGAACTAAATTAGCAAATGTTTATATTTATTACCCTTATAATACATGGGCTGATGTCTCATCATACTAAATATGTTACAAAAGTAAATGCACATTGTTCTTAAGGGGGCAACCTTCATATGTCTATATAGTTTGTATTCACTTTTATTTCTGTTTTAGTTTTAGTAAATCAACCTAAACTGAATTAAATAAATTTCGCCTTGGCAACAAGCAGAAATAAAACGTTTTTTATATCAGTTATTATTTTATTTCAACTAACGTTTTGAATTAATTTGTTTATTTATTTACTTATTTTTGTGCGTGCTTTTAATTTTAGAATCACTTTCAGTTTTAGTTAACAATAATAACCCTGACCAGACCTGTCACTAATCATTGCTAATGACTTCAATGTATGAACTTTATGAAAGGTTTCATCGTCCTTTTGTATTCCACACTTAAAATACCTCTGATGTTGTTCTGGTGTTTCAGTGTCAGGTGTGAGTGTTTGGAACAGTGTCAGTAGAACTGGAATGATCAGTGTTCATCCAGACACACCTTGGAGCTACTGTACAGCTTCAAGAACAAGTTATGATCTGGAAAGTGATCTAGTTACCATGTGAAATTATGCAAATCTTAATAAAAAAAATCATGTTCTACTGCAATCAGTTGTTTGTGCACGCTCACACACACACACACACACACACACACACACACACACACACACACACACACACACACACACACACACACACACACACACACACACACACACACACACAGGTGTCAATCTATCAGCTGGTATTTCTGTATTTCTGACCTTATGATGAGTAATGTCTATGCTAAACAGACCTTTTTTTACCTCCTCATCTGAGTGTTTTCTTTAGAACTCTTTCCCTGGGACATGTCCTGGATTATTATCAAGTTGTTTTGTTTATCAAGCTGGATTGCTTTCACCAATTTGTGTGTGTGTTTGTGTGTGTGTGTGTGTGTGTGTGTGTGTGTGTGTGTGTGTGTGTGTGTGTGTGTGTGTGTGTGGGCATGTTTATGTGGTTTATGAGGACACAAATTTGTATAATGACATGGGTATGACAAAGGTATTACAAGGAGAAGGTGATTTATGAGGACATTTTCAGTTTCCCCATAATTTAAAACGCTTATAAATCATACAGAGTGAGTTTTTTTGAGGGAAAGTTGAAATGCACCGTCTCCTGTGAGGGCTAAGGTTAGGTGTAGGGTAGGTGTAGGGCAATAGCACATACAGCTTGTACAGTATAAAAACCATTACGCCTATGGAGAGTCCCCGTAAACCATAAAAACCAACATGTGTGTGTGTGTGTGTGTGTGTGTGTGTGTGCTTGTGCGTGTGTGTGTGTGTGTGTGCTTGTGCGTGCGTGCGTCTACATTTGCATTCATTACTTGCCTGCTCTATCACACAAGGGAGGTTAAATGAGTCTTCTATCCAGCACTATTTACTGCATGAGTGAATTTAAATAACTTTTTCTGAGTTAAAAGGATGCCATTACTTCAGAGGTATGCAAATGTACCTCCAAACCACTGGCGTTTTTTTGTACAAAAAAACATTCGTAGTTGTAATTAAACATATATTGAAAAGGGATGATTGATTGACAAACAATTATTCCAATGCAGCTCATTGTGTATTTTACAGGTTTTGTAAATTAAATGATTAATTTGTCTGTTATTATGTGCACCAAAGTTATGTTTATTCTGTATGGTGCAGATGGACCATGCCTCTCCATCCATCCATTTTTAAAGCCTGTCCTTCCCCTGAGGAGATGGTGTAGACTGAAAGTAGACAATTTTGAAAGATAAATTCATACAATATTAAGTGTCTGGGTCTTTCTTTAACTTCAGGCACTATGTCCCTATGCCTCAGATTTTTATTGAAATGTACAAAACAAAAACAAAATAATAATTGTTATATATATATTTTTTCAGAATGACTTTTGATATCTAATCTTATTATTTTATATATAATACTTTAATGGTGCTTTTTAATATTTAGTCGTTATATATATTAATATATATATATATATATATATGTGTATATTGAGTTTCACAATTTGAGTTGAATTACTGAAATAAATGAACTTTTCCACGACATTCTAATTTATTGAGATGCACCTACATTTATATATATAACTTTAGTGTAATATTACAGTAAAAATCTATTTCTTTATTTATTTTGTTCAATTCATTTATCTTCTATTAAACTCAGTTAAGGTGTAATTTCCTCTATGACCAACAATTTAGCACCAGTAAAGTTTTATTAAACATTACTGTAGTTTTTTAATGGATAATTTGTGAAAAGAGGGGGAATATATTTTCTAAAAGTTCTCAAGGCTAAAAATGTCTATATCTGAAAAAAATATGCATATGTTTTGGAAAAGCAGAACAGGTGTGAATGAGGTGTAATTGTTTGGGGGAACAGTTAAGCTGCAGCATCTGTGTCTATTAAAAGCGAAAGCCCTGTACAGTATCCCTACTGTCCACACTGCTTTAAATGTCAGGATGATGTCAAGTAGCAGCACACAATATGTCAAATCCATCTACCCATTTATAGTGCCTTATGTAAAATATTTACAGGAGAGATGTGTATGATGGTGCTGTGAACAGAAAAGGAGACCATATGAAGTGGAGAGGGATTTGTATCATGTGATGTACAGTAGACCCACTGGAGTCACAGCATTCTTTCCTTTTTTAGAAATGTGAGTAATATTGGGGAGGTGCAGCAAGTTTAGGGAGATGGAGGAGGGTATATAACATTTAGAGCTCCGATCCATACCAATTAACAGCAGTCAAGTATTTGAATAAGGTTTTTACTTTTGCCAATTCACTTGTTGTGATTGCACCAATATGGCTTCACAAAAGCCAGTGCCCAAAAAAGAAGGAAAGCCATCCCCAGCTGCAAAAGAAGAACCAGTTCCTGAAGCAGCAGGACCAGCGTCAACAGCCGGTCATAAACCAACAGTGCCAGCACTGGAAAAGACTGCATCTGCCCCAACTATAACTCCAGAGTCCGCTTCAAAACCTCCTGAAAAAGCCAGCCCTGCAACTGGAGCAGCCCCGGTGGCAGCAGCACCAGAACCAGCTAAAGCACAGGCTTCTCCTCCAAATCCAGCTTTTACATATGATCCTGCCGTTGCAGTAAGTCTCTGTGTTGTGTTATGTTATGTTATTTCATTTTACTCAGCTGTCCGATGGCCTGGATTGATGTGCCCACAATAATGGTCATATTTAAATGTGTACGTACAGTAAAAAGACTAAATTATAGATTATAAATCAAGATTATCACTTTATCGACAAGCATTTGTTAATCAAGTTCAAATGAGGCACAATGATAAAAAGATGGAAACAGTTAAATATATAATATTGGTCTAAAAAGGTTCGATATCAGCCAATACAGAAAAATAAATCCTTGTCAATAACCGAAATGGTGCAGGCACAGCACAAATCCACAATGCAAAAGGTAACTATTTCATTTCAAATATTTTCATTGCTGGATCATTTCTATTGATTAAACAGCACATTTTGCTAAGCGGTTGTCATTGCCTGGACATGTACTGTACAATACATGTACTGTTACAATTGATTCCAGTAGATGTTCTTTTCATGGATCTACATACACTGCTACTGAGCTATGAGGTCTTCCCACTCACCACTGTATTCAAACACGTCCTCAGTTAGACTCCCCAGGGACAGAGATATGGATGATCTCAGTACAGACTGTGTGCTTTGAGAGGAGATTATTCGTGGTGCCAGGAAAAATGATGGCAGAACAACTGCCAGACTATTATTAAACACATGACGCTAACATCTGTGCAGTAGTACATGGTAGAAGATCATGAATGATCTAAAATACAAGAATGCATTTTACGTGTGAGTCAGCACTAAAATTGTATATATTATACTGATGACTGCACATCTCAAGTCATAAATGTCTACAATAAAATACAAATAAAAACCACTCTTGTTCTGGGTTTCAGGGCAATCTCAGCGCTGAACAGCTTGAAGGTAAGGAACAGCCTAAAAAAGGTCATCTAATCAACTTAATTGAAAGTGATCTCACTTAATGTGATTTCGTGTTATCCAGAGTTCAAAGAAGCGTTCCTGTTGTTTGCCAGGACTCCCACGGGGGAGATGAAGATTTCACTAGCTCAGTGTGGAGATGTGATGAGAGCTTTAGGGCAGAATCCAACCAATGCTGAAGTGTTGAATGTTCTTGGGAAGCCAAAGCCTGAAGGTAATCTCACTGTTGGGGAAAAACAGCTGTTGGGTCTTTTAAACTCAAAGGTCTGAAGCGGTTGTGTCAAACAAACAAAGGAGACATGATTAACTGGATCACTGGATCCTACAGGAGCAAACTTAGGAAAAGACTTGACACACGTCACAGAGATTACTGGGGTGTTGATTGTCACAAATGTCAAAGATGTCAGTGGCAGTTAAGTTCTCTGAATATTGAGATCCAGTTCATTCTCATTATAATGGCTCAGAATGCCATTCCAACCACAGTAATGCATTAGGACACTTCAACACAACATAACATAAACAAACAATGCTCATGCATGGTGACAAAGCACACAAACTAAATACAACATTTACATTTTGCAATTGTGTGCTATTGAAGCTTAAAGGGATAGTTTGCATTCATTTTCATATTATTCCAATTCTTTATTTCTTCCGTTGAACCCAAAAAAGAAGTGTTTTTTCCCTCCATAAAATGACAGTCAATGGAGACCATTTGGATTTTTTGTGGTGAACTATCCCTTTAAAGATTTATTTTTCTCAGATTGTTGAAAAAATTTATAATTTATATTGTGTCATTCAGATATGGAATCCAAGCTGATCGACTTTGAGACTTTCCTGCCCATGTTCCAACAAGTTTCAAAGTCTACTGAAAGGGGCACATTTGAAGATTTTGTGGAAGGCCTTCGGGTCTTCGACAAGGAAGGCAATGGAACAGTCATGGGGGCTGTAAGAAAGGACCCGGCTGGAACGATCCAATGACGGCAGTCGTTCCGCGGGTGAAGGGCTTTGCGTGTTACGATCTTTCCTTTTCACGACACAACAAGAACATTAAAATGGAACACTTCTTCTTATATATTTTATCTCGTTATTTCATCTGACTCCATAAAATGAAAAGGGTTTTAATGATGTCTGTGCATCACTAAAACAGGAACGAATGATCGGTTATTCTTATCAGCTCTTTTTCAATACTTTACCCGTCCAGACATAGGGAAACCATATCGCTCAGAGGTCCTGTTTTCCACAGATCTCACGGACACAATCTCGTCAGGCCCGGTCATCAGTCAGAGGTAAATTATGGTTACGTATCTGAGATTTGCCGTAAATTCACACGTACACAATCAGAGATATCAATAACCCTCATGGGGCACCCTCAGAACTCGAACTCAATCGTTTACTTCAGTAAAGGGTTTTGGCCACTATCAGGCATGTTAGCAGATCAATATACTACACTCGCAATAGCTTTGGATTGGCCAAATCTTTGTTTAAAGTAACATTAAATCAAAGTCAGAGGTGTGGACGTACCCGAATTCAGTCTGACCAGACGGTTCACCGTCACTGAACGGAATTAGCCCGTCCCTACACCCAAGCACACTTAAAAGATGCCGGATATTAGCCGTCGCTAAAACTGACGCAGGCTTGCGGAAATATACGAATCCACTAATCTGGTAGAGAGAAAGCACTCTTCAGAGGCAGTTAGAATAGAATCAAACGTTACAATTTATTGACCAGGTAATCAAAACAATAATTCAAAGCTCCAATGTTACAAGAATAGAATCAACGGTTAACCATAACATAACAATAACTCAGGAATTGAAGAATTTGTAGAAATTACTACCTGGCAATGAAAAACTACACACAAGTGACATGTGTGGGCAATCAGCTTACTGACTCCTAACCATAGCTGGAACTGAAACCTACACACAGTGGTTGTGCGGGCAATCCTCCTACAGACGCCCAGATGTTTGTGTCCCTTTTCCTTATATACCCAGATAATTCAATAGACCCACCCAGGTGGGTACCCAGGTGGTATCTTGTCATTATAATAAGTCTTTAGAATTGGCCACCAAAGGCTTCTGGAGATCCTGTGGCCAGGATTACTTATTTACATACAGGAGGTGTTTTGAGTAGGAAATCAGGGGGAGGGCACGTCCCCCTGCTGTACACTATTCTTCTCAGATTTTAGAACTTCTTTTAGCTTTTCATTATGATTGGGAGGATGAGACCATTTTACCAGGCGCACTGAGACATTTCAAAAGATATCAAACATGTATGGTTACTTTTTGTACATATTACATTGCATGGATTTTAGGTGATGAGGAGAGGGGGGAGAATGGCGACTGCAGCCGGTCCGTCGTGCGGACCGTCAACACCGGGTGTGAAACCCCCCAGTGTGTTGCGTCCTGGATGTTGCTGCTATATGCAAGAGATAGCTCCCGTTGATTACTGACACCAAGCCCACAGTTCCTCTCTAGGGGGGCCCAGACATTTTGGCACCGGGCCCGGGCTTACAGTTTTCTCCCTTTGGCACTGTTTGGGCCACTCCCAGGGTTCCCTGCAGTGTCACTTCAGTCGTTGTAAGGCGGGCAGCTTTAAGGAGCTGAGGGTTAGGATAGTGTTGGTGGATGCTTTTACTGATCTGATGAGGTGTCGGAAATAGCAACATTGGAATAGCGTGAAGGAGAAGATGAGTGCGCTTCCAACTGCGCAACCTCGAAGTACCCAGTCCCACCAGGTATATGCAGTCTGTGCCGATCGGGTGGATGAGCTAGACAGAATCTGTGCAGTCTTTCGCGCCAAGTTTGTCTCCACTTGTGCTTGAGAAAGGTGGTACTCTGTTTGGAGGATGACGTTCTGTACCAGGTCCATCGTGTCGATCAAGGCTTGTGTTCCGTGTTCATAAAAGGTGTCGTCCCACCATGGGGAGACCTCTGCGTCCTTTGGCATCCTTCCGAGGATGTCGATCTGGCCCATAGAAAAGTCCTCTGTCACTTCCAAGCAAAATGAGTGATCAGCAGGACAGGTCAGTCCTCCATATGTGAACGAATTCATCTCACTGATGACACACCACTGTGTATGAGACACCTGAATCGCATTTGAATGTCCATGCAAAGATTCAACACTTATGAGTTTGTTATCATTGGGAGAGAAAGGTTGTAATGTGTTACATGTACAGACAACATAATTGTGAGTTTCATGACAACAAGTGCGACTGGTAAATACGGTCTCAGTACCCTTCAGCGTCATATATCCGGTGAGGTGATCCCATTTAATTACCTGATCTTTAACTACCATGCCAATGGATCGAATATTAGTGGAATTTGGATAAACTTGATCTGGGTGGATTAAAGGAAAAGTGGCAAAAAATCCAATACAACCAATACATTCGTTTCCAGTATACATCATAATTGTGGATATTAATTCTGAATACTTTAAATTTTTCATTTTTTCTGAAGAGAACCATCTATGTAAATCTAAAACCTCAATTAAATCGTTCAAAACATGTCTCGGGGTCTTGTGAAGACGAAGATCTAAAATTTCTTGTCTTGTTGCAGTGAATAAATCTTGTGCATATGATCTGCAGGCTAAGTCACGTTCGATGGTACGGGTCTGATTGAACAATGTGTGGCTGATCGTTAGAAGCGCCTGCGCCTCGGAACGAACCGCTTTGATAATATTATCATTGCTATTGGTGATGTGTTGGAAACCAGTGGCCATTTGATCTGTCAACCATGTGGAGAATTGAGATTGTTTGGTTATTTTATAAGTGTTGGCTGCTGAATTAATTGATCCGAACAGGCCGGCTATACTGCTGAGCAGGTCTCGTTTTGAGCGAGCAGGTGGAATTTGGGCGGCAAGTCTGTCTTTGTAATCAGAAATTAAATCATCGATTCGTGACTGTAGCCATGCATATGACTCATCATTAGTATTACAATGTTTTGTATAGGCAGAGAGTATATTGGAAATGTTATAAGTTACATGTGTCATTACCAAATTTACATCATGTAATAAAGTCTTGTTGATGTTTCCTCTAATCAGTCCACCAGGAGGAATTGAGTGCAATTCTGGACACTTTTTGGGTTTAGTGTATCCACAGGTGGTCAAATTAAAACAGTACTTAACAGTCCATGAACAGTTGTGTGGATTGGTGAAATTGTCTATGCTATGTGAACATTCCCCGACACAATACATTCCTTCCTTTCGGTTGGTCCAGACAAAAGTTTTCGGTTTTGGCTCGTTAGGTGTGTACGACGTGAGATCGTACATTAGTTCGGTGAATCTCATATGTGTGTCATTATGTGTTTCTGTATGTGTGCACCTATATGTTGCAGGTTCCAAATTTTTAACATAGTAGCACAATTTTGGGTCTATGCCATTGTTTTTGTTTTCGTGTAGTGTGTACATGTTACCTATTGTGTCACCTGGATCTATTTTAAGTTGATACCAGGCGGTGAGGTTGTGCATGAATTTTGGTGCTCTAGTGTGTCCTGACATGTTTCTTGTAGGTGGGTGGGTGTTACCTGAACTACAACAAATTTGTGGTGTGCAATTTGGATCCGGTGCTAATCCGGGAGGCCATGTAACTGTCTCTTTTGGTGTGACTGTGATTTTTTGTGTGGATGGCCCCTTGGAGTATTTCCACACCCACCTCCCACATTTCAGGTTGTGTGTGAGTGAAATCCTTTGGCCCAGTCTGATGCACGTGGGCCCAGACACTTTCCTTTCATCTGGTCTCCATGGGATCGCTGCAGTCGACCTGGGAGGCAAGAGGAGAAGACAGTGACATTTATTTATTATATTTTTGTACTTTTGAGGCAAGAGGAGAAGACAGTGACATTTATTTATTGTATTTTTGTACTTTTGAATGATTTGCACTGAGACATGTGGTACCATCGCAGTTTCCCTTTTACAGTTGTGGCCACACAGCTGTTGCATATAGCTTTAACTTCATATGGGCCATGCCATCGGGGTGTGAATGCACCTTGCTTCACAAAAACGCGTACCATTACCATGTCTCCTTCTGAGAATTTCACCTCAGAGGTTGGGTTGAATTGTGTATCATTCGTTAAGTCTGATTGCTGTTGTTTCAGAGCAGCGCGTGCATGTAGCACTTCCAATCTCTCTCGTAATTGCTTGAGCACAGACTGTTGAGTTGCAACCACGAGGGGCCCCAGGTCTGCTGGGGCAATTTCTGGGTCTATGGGCAGCTTCATGACTCTTCCAGTCATGAGTTCAAATGGACTGATACCTGTGGCTTTTGAAGGAGTTGCCCGCAGTATTGTTAGGACTGTGGGTAGGGCATCAATCCATTGGTTTTTGTGTTGTGCTACCTGTTTTGATATGCTTTCTTTTATTGTGCGGTTGGCACGTTCCACCATGCCTGAGCTTTGTGGTCGATACGGTATGTGAAACCTTTGTTTGATGTTCAGCATCTGGCATATTTGTTTCATCACCTGACCTGTGAAGTGTGTGCCCTGGTCAGATTCAATTTGGATTGGTGCTCCCCAAAGTGGGAGGATTTGGTTCGCTACTACTCGTGCCACTGTGTTTGCACTGTTATTGCGGGTGGGGATTGCTTCGACCCATTTGGAAAATTTGTCAATTATCACAAGGCAATAACGATACCCCCCCTTGGCACTAGGTAGTGGGCCTATGAAATCCAATTGGAGTAACTCCCAAGGTCCCTTGGGTGGCTCTGGTCTACACAGTTTTGTACGGCCAGGCTTGCCTTGGTTAATGGTGGCACATACGATGCATGTGTCACACCATCTTTGAATGTCTGATGCCATTTGTGGCCACCAGAAGTTCTTTTGGATCAGCTGTTGTGTTTTGGGGGCTGATACGTGTGCATAATCGTGGTACAACTTTATCACTGGTTTCTGTAGGGCTTCTGGAACAATGTATTTATCGTCTCTTAAAATCATGCCTTCAGTGACCTTGACTAGTTGGTCCTGCTGCAGGTGCGGTGTCAGCTCTCCATCAGAACTCCATAGTTCTTGTTGGTACTGTTTTAAATCAATAGGAATAGTTTGAATCGCACTCACGGCAGGAACAACCAGTCTGTCAGGCTTCCATTCATCTCCCTTTTGTGCTGCTAATTTGGCTAATTGATCTGCGATGTTGTTGTTTTTTTCGTTTTCATCTGGATTTTTGATGATGTGCGCACGCACTTTAACGACGGAGAGTGAGGAATCGCGTGTTCTAATCTCCTGCCAAATCGAAGTTATGATGTTAAAATGTTTGATCGGCGTTCCGGCAGATGTGAGGAATTTTCTCAACTGCCACTGTGCCATGAAATCATGGACTGTACCAAATGCGTATCGACTATCTGTGTATATACACAGCGGCTCGTGATGTGATCTGATTGCTTCAAGTAATGCAATAAGTTCAGCTTCTTGCGCAGATGTGTTTCCGGATAGTTTGATTAGCAATTGGTTATTGTCTGAATTGGGAGAGTGAGGAGCCCACACCGCACATCCTGTATGGAATTTGCCATCATGCCAGTATCGGGAGCCATCAATGTACACCTGTGTCTGATTTGGAAGTTCCTGGTCATGAACTGGGCTCTGTGCTTCCTGTTTCGTTTGGCATGTGTGTGGGTGGCCCTCAACATCTCCCAATAAATGAGGCAATATTCGATCGTTAACAGTTGTGATGTCGCGTGCTTGTATGTCTGCTAGCCATCTTGCTAACCTTTGAGACGACACACCTTTTATTCGGCCCTGCAACAGCATTTGTACTGGCGTGTGCACTGTATGCACAACGATAGGTTGAAAACCTACAATTGGTTCAGTTGCTGTCAACATCCAGTGAACCGCCAGCACGTGCTGAGTGCATGGGTCGAATCCTTGTTCGATCGTGGATTTTTTTCGGCTGTAATATGCAATTGGACGCAATTTTCCCCCATGGTCCTGAGCTAAAACGCCACTTAGTGTGTTTTCGTTTGCGTCCACTTGTAAGTGGAAGGATTTTTTGGGGTTGGGCAGACCGAGCGCGGGAGCACAGCACAAGTTTTCTTTTAGACTCATAAAAGCTTTATCGTGTTCCTCTGTCCATTCGAGGACGTCAGAGGGTTTTGATTTTCCTTTTAAGAGGGAATATAATGGCGTGACAGCGTTTGCAAAGTCTGGTATGAAATCTCTTAAGTAGTTTGCTGTTCCCAGCACCTTCTGTAATGAGTTTAGCGTGTGCGGTCGGGGCAATTCAGCGATGCATTTCCGCCTATCATCTGTTAATGCTCGATAGCTTTGCGTAATCGTGTAACCCAAGTACTGAACCTCGGTTTGAGCAATTTGGGCTTTTTCTTTGTTCAATTTGAAGCCAGCTTTACCGAGTGTTAACAGCACTTCGTCAACGAGCAGCAAATGATCATCAAGTGATCCCTCGGTCGCGATAAGTATATCATCAACGTAATGAATCACGTTTCCGGTCCCTGTCAGTGGATTTAGCGTGTCTTCTAATGCTCTGTGAAAAATCGCAGGACTGTTATGGAGGCCTTGTGGCATTCGTTCCCAAGTGTACTGGATTTGATTCACAGTGAAGGCCAATTTCCACTGATCGGTGCGTTTGATTGGGATGGACCAGAAACCGTTCTTTACGTCGAGCACCGTAAACCAAGTCGCTTGTGTTGAAATTTGTGATAATAACGTCGATGGATTTGCCACTATAGGTGTAGCCTTGGGCAACACCTTGTTCAGACGCTGATAATCAATACAAAGACGCCATTTACCGTTCGATTTTGGTACTGGTAAGCATGGAGAATTTGTGGTCGAACTACATCGTCGGACTATACCTCTGGTTTCAAGTTGGTGTACAATTTCATGAACGGCTGACTCTGCCTCTGGTTTGATGCGGTATTGTTTTTGTGGGGGAGGGGGCTCCCCTTCAATACACACAACAAAATCAATGAGGCCGCAGTCATGTTCATGTGTAGCCCAAATGCTATCGTGTTTGTTTACCATCTGTTGAATAGGATCTGGGGTGGATATGGACATAACGCTAGTAATTTTTTTTGGTAGGCACTGTTTTACTGTTTTTTCTGTTTTCAGCTCAATTTGCTTTTCAAAGCAGTGAATTACAAAGCCATACTTTCGCATTATGTCCATTCCCAGTACAGTCCCTTCACTGTTGTTAGGTAAATACCAGAGGGATTCTTCCAATACTGTCACGCCTAAATCAAGTTGAACTGGCTGTGTTTTTGTCGCAATCATTATCGTATCGCCGATGCCTTGGATCGGAATCGTTTCGTTGGTTAAAGGTAATGGAATGTCTGTACAGGAGCACGCTGCGCCCGAATCAATAAGTATGTTGGCTAACTGGCCTCCTAAATTAGCCCTTATTTTTATTCGGTTTCCACTCTTAATTATGCTCCCTATGGCAATGGAGGCCACGTATCCCTATTGGTGATTATAATTTTCAGTCGTTACGCTCGCGTTGTGGGCCGCGCCATTTTGGCCGTTTTGTTTTTTAAACTCATTCATGAAGTTTGCGAATTGTTTCAACAGCTCAGAGTCGTCGCTAGAGGGCGTTTTTTGGTAATGCTTCGCTTGTTCTTTTAAATCTTTTTCTCTTTTTTGACAATCTCGCATTACATGGTTAGTCTTTCTGCAATAATGGCATATCATTTTATTTGGAGATCTTTGGCTAAATTTATCTGTGCTGTTGCCTTCTGTTAGCCATTGTGCGGACGCAACGCTGCGGGGTTTTAATCGCCATCTGTTTTCTATTCTTGAACCCCAGTCTACTATTGCTCTGAACGTGTTTTCGGCTGGGTCGACGCCATTTGATAACGCTTTTTGAACGGGGATGCCGGCATTGTTTTTAACAAGCTGCAGTAATGCGTCATGGTTGCGGTCTGCATTTTCAAGGCCTGAGTGCTCTCTGTATGTTACCCATAACCGTTCAGCGTACGTTTCAAATGACTCATTACCTGCTTGTTTGATTTCTAATATTTTGCTCCAGTCTGCATGTGACGGTCCCCTCATGTCTAATAATGCCTGTTTTAGACGTTCGTAAATCCCTTCGTCGGTTTCGTCATTTACTCTGTTCATTATGTTGCCGGATTTCATTTCTGTGTTTAGTTTCGGTCTGAGCTCCTCAGGGATAGTGAGGAGGGCTACTTGCCATACGTCTCTAATCTCTAGTTTGTAGACATTAGCCTGTAGCATCAATGCTTCCCAGTAGGGTTGAAAAGGCCCTTTTCTCGGCATAATTCCTACGACTTGTTTGTGCCTAGAGCATTCTTCGCATGTTAATGGGCGGCTGATTGTTGTGATTTCATCATCCGCATTTTTCATGGTTTTTAATACTGCGATTTTAACTGCTTTCTTTGGTGAGTCGTTTGATTTTGCTCGAGTCTTTACCGGGCTTCGCAGGCTTGGTTTTTCTGGCCATAGGCTCACAAGAGCTCGGTTATGAGTTTCTCTGTATGGCCTATTGTTACACGCTAACGCAGTATCATCATCTTCGCTTTCAGTTTGCGTCTCTAACTCGGTTTCATCCAGTGCTGCTTGTTTAACTGCGGCAACTGGAAAACCTGTTTTATCGCAACAGTCTTCGAGCGCAGATATGTAATTACTATATGTAATTAGTTTCCCTTGAACGTGATCAACTTTTTTGGCCATTTCTTCGCGTTGTCTAGCCCACCCCTGTTGCTCGTATGCAAACATTTCGACTTGTTTTCTTAACTTTTGTAATTCGTCAGATCGCACTCTTTCGATTTCTTTGATATTTGTTATTGTTTTTTCGTTCTCGGTTATGGTCGCGAGGTCGTTGCGGCGAAGTAAATAAACAATTGCAGCGGGAATTTTCTTGTATTTTGATTTTGATTTTAGTTTTGCACCCTCGGCAGAATACCAGGATATTATTTCGTTGTTGTTCCACTTCAAATTGAATCCTTTGTCGCTTAACCGAACAAGGATTTTTTGTAATTGTATTCCTAAAACTTCCATTATCTCTTGATCTCCTCTGCTGCTGTGGTTTCCCTGAAAAGACATGTTGTTTCTCGTCTAATTCTTAATACCACCGGGTTTTTCGGTTCCGGTTTCAAAAAATGGGTATTCCGACCCGTACTACAAATGTGTCTATATGGTGTAAACAATATTTCCCTCAACTTCTAAAAGGCAAAGAAAATACACTTACCACAGCAGCTGGATATTGATGAGTAGGAGATCAAACCTCATGTTCCACGGGGAGTTCAAGTCGAATGTCGCGGCTGTCGCGGCTGGAAATGACGTACTCGTCTCTGCGAGAATCGCGTTCTCGTCTTTACGAGATCACGTCGGCGGGGTCACCACTGTAAGAAAGGACCCGGCTGGAACGATCCAATGACGGCAGTCGTTCCGCGGGTGAAGGGCTTTGCGTGTTACGATCTTTCCTTTTCACGACACAACAAGAACATTAAAATGGAACACTTCTTCTTATATATTTTATCTCGTTATTTCATCTGACTCCATAAAATGAAAAGGGTTTTAATGATGTCTGTGCATCACTAAAACAGGAACGAATGATCGGTTATTCTTATCAGCTCTTTTTCAATACTTTACCCGTCCAGACATAGGGAAACCATATCGCTCAGAGGTCCTGTTTTCCACAGATCTCACGGACACAATCTCGTCAGGCCCGGTCATCAGTCAGAGGTAAATTATGGTTACGTATCTGAGATTTGCCGTAAATTCACACGTACACAATCAGAGATATCAATAACCCTCATGGGGCACCCTCAGAACTCGAACTCAATCGTTTACTTCAGTAAAGGGTTTTGGCCACTATCAGGCATGTTAGCAGATCAATATACTACACTCGCAATAGCTTTGGATTGGCCAAATCTTTGTTTAAAGTAACATTAAATCAAAGTCAGAGGTGTGGACGTACCCGAATTCAGTCTGACCAGACGGTTCACCGTCACTGAACGGAATTAGCCCGTCCCTACACCCAAGCACACTTAAAAGATGCCGGATATTAGCCGTCGCTAAAACTGACGCAGGCTTGCGGAAATATACGAATCCACTAATCTGGTAGAGAGAAAGCACTCTTCAGAGGCAGTTAGAATAGAATCAAACGTTACAATTTATTGACCAGGTAATCAAAACAATAATTCAAAGCTCCAATGTTACAAGAATAGAATCAACGGTTAACCATAACATAACAATAACTCAGGAATTGAAGAATTTGTAGAAATTACTACCTGGCAATGAAAAACTACACACAAGTGACATGTGTGGGCAATCAGCTTACTGACTCCTAACCATAGCTGGAACTGAAACCTACACACAGTGGTTGTGCGGGCAATCCTCCTACAGACGCCCAGATGTTTGTGTCCCTTTTCCTTATATACCCAGATAATTCAATAGACCCACCCAGGTGGGTACCCAGGTGGTATCTTGTCATTATAATAAGTCTTTAGAATTGGCCACCAAAGGCTTCTGGAGATCCTGTGGCCAGGATTACTTATTTACATACAGGAGGTGTTTTGAGTAGGAAATCAGGGGGAGGGCACGTCCCCCTGCTGTACACTATTCTTCTCAGATTTTAGAACTTCTTTTAGCTTTTCATTATGATTGGGAGGATGAGACCATTTTACCAGGCGCACTGAGACATTTCAAAAGATATCAAACATGTATGGTTACTTTTTGTACATATTACATTGCATGGATTTTAGGTGATGAGGAGAGGGGGGAGAATGGCGACTGCAGCCGGTCCGTCGTGCGGACCGTCAACACCGGGTGTGAAACCCCCCAGTGTGTTGCGTCCTGGATGTTGCTGCTATATGCAAGAGATAGCTCCCGTTGATTACTGACACCAAGCCCACAGTTCCTCTCTAGGGGGGCCCAGACATTTTGGCACCGGGCCCGGGCTTACAGGGCTGAACTCCGCCATGTGCTTGCTACTTTGGGTATGGAATTAGGGAGAAATGTGCCAAATCCAAAAACCGGTTGTGGTCAAATGTTGAAAAAATTGAGAGCTTAAAATGTATTGTCTAGGTTTTTCCTTTTCATTTTGTTCATTGGAACACTGGCTCAATTTCAGGTGAGAGATTGTCCGAGGGTGAAGTGGATCAGTTGCTGGCAGGGCAAGAGGACACAAATGGTTGCATTAACTTTGAAGGTAAGAGCAGTTACTCAAGACTTCCCTCTACTGACAAAATAAATTACATGAAGTTTCTCATTGAAATAAATCTTGATGTTCTTTGTCCAAGCTTTTATAAAACATGTCATGACTGACTGAGGGGACTCTTCTGGTAAGTTCATTTAAACCAGGGCTTCCCAACATTTGCTACATTTTGCTAGAACATCTTAAACTTTAATTTACAATACCTATATCTTTTCTGTTGGCCTAGGTACAGTAGCAGCCTCACATGCATGTCAGTGGTGGTTTGCTGAAGATCATGTGTGAGAATTGTCATCAGTGATTCATGATGTCATCGATGAATCATAAATGATGCAACATATTTTTGTTTTATTGTTATACACATGATTAAAATCAGTCTGTTCTTCAACCAACACAGAGAAGCGGTTTTATATCAAGTCAATAATTTCTGCAACAAAAATTCTGTATAAGTCACAACGCAGTGCTCGGCTGAAAAATGTAGTCTGTCCCAAGAGAGGATCAACACAGCTGTCAGCAGATCAAACTTTGACTTTGGTTTAGCTAGTGCACCCGGTTTGCTCTAATCCCCAAATGACGGGAACTTTTACCTGGCACATGATAAACCCAGACTCTTTGTTACTAGACCTCTCTCAGCGGACTTTACTAAGAAAAACCTTGTGCTGTAGCCAAGTGTTACATTCACTGAAAGGATGCAACATTGAGCTGAGCTGATTTACAGCACCTCACACCAAACAAGTGTTGAGTGTCCAGTCAAGTAATTACTGGAAAGATATGAATCAAGTACACAGTTATTTGTGAGTGTGTTGTAGGGAAAATACCAAAAACTGTGTTGTGGGGATGTTATTCCCCGTCTAGGGGTAAAGGACGCAACATGAAAAGAGATATTGCAAGGGACCTTTTTGGGAGTTTTAAAATGAAAATCCAGCACATCAATATAGGGAAATTTATTCGGGAGATGACTCGGACAAAATAACTTTCTTTTTTAATAGTCACTTTCCTAAACCCTCAAAAGAAAATAAAAATAAAATATACTACACTAGCTCCCTAACCAAAAACAGTCCAAAAAGAGGTTACAATAAACAAAAAGGTGGCATCAGACTCCCCACTTTCCCAAGATTTCACTATTTACAATTATATATCTACAAACGTGGCCCTGTCTGGTGGATTGGCTCTGACCTGCACTGCACTGTACTTCATCTGCCTGTCTTTGACATGGTTTCTTCTTGAAGAAACCTTGAATGTATTACCGCCGTGCCCTGACTTTGTCCCATTTTCACCCCCCAAAAATTCTGTTTAAAAATAAACAATCCTCTAACTAAATCATCTATTTTACACAAATAATTAATAGCCATATTCACATCTGATTAAAGATAAAATAATTTATAAATGTGAGGCTCTTATTAGGACATTGCAAATGAAAAAAAAGACTACCATGCAAAAACGTTTGTTTATTCAATACAAACAGGTGTTTACTATTTGTCTCTCTCTATATTCACAGGACACTTCAGCATTCTCACTGCTACCCAGACTCACCAGAGCAGCATGTTTACTTGTACACAGTACACACTCATCTTACACTGATGTCAAGATGCACTGTTTGCCCTGAATGTCTTCATTTACACTGTCTCTTTGTACAATTGAATACAATTCAAATGATATGTCCGGACTCTGGGGCAGGGGCGTAGATTACGCGGGGGATGTGCCCCCCCCCCCCCCACATTTAATATCACGTAAATTCGTCCCCCGCACTTTTTCGGGCAAGAGTGTTTTCAAGGTTTTCAAGGTGTTTTCAAGGTTAAAGGTTGTCAAGAGCCAGTGTGAATAAATATAGATTTAAATCCAAAGAGACAGGATAGACTGTTGCATGACCTGATGTTTTATTCGGACCCAGAATAAAATGAACATCACGGAGGCTAAACACTCGTTAAATGCACTGTGTGTTCATTCATGGACGCCGGAGAACGCTCTCCTGCACACCAGGTCATTCCTAATATTGACAAATGTCCAGCTATAGCTGAATGAAAACAGCTGTTTCCACAGAAAAAAACAGACGAGTTTGAAATTGCGATTGGGACAATATATGGTTTATTTGTGTTTTCAAGTCATCTCCAGGTAATAAATAAAGTATATGAACAATGCAGTGCTAATTGACATAGTATTTATTACTGTATAGAATCTATTCTTCCTTATTATGTGATAAAAAAAGTATTTGTATTATATAAACAAATCATGATTATCGGTTATTGTCCAGCAGTGTATCTGCTTTCTAAGCAAATTAAAAGCTAGAAAATGAGAAACATTTAAGTTGTCTATACACAACCAGTCAGACGTTTTTGAACATTAATATTTTAATGTTTTTTAAAGAAGTCTCTTCTGCTCAGAAAGCCTGCATTTATTTGATCCAAAGTAGGCCTACAGCAAAACAGTAACATTTTGAAATATTATCACTTTAAAATAACTGTTTTCTATTTGAATATATTTTAAAATGTAATTTATTGTGATTTCAAAGCTGAATTGTTAGCATCATTACTCCAGTGACATCATACTTCAGAAATTATTCTGATATTCTTATTTGCTGCTAAAAAAAACATTGATTATTATGATGTTGAAAACAGCTGAGTATTATTTTTCAGGTTTCTTTGATGAATACAAAGTTCAGAAGAACATCATTTATCTGAAATAGAAATCTTTTGTAACATTATAAATGTCTTTATGATCACCTTTGATCAATTTAAACCTTCCTTGCTAAATAAAATTATCAATTTCTATCATTTATTTTCCAAAATAAATAAAATAATAACTATACTGACTCTAAGCTTTTGAATGGTATAATGTATAATGCTACAAAAGCTTTTTATTTCAGATAAATGCTGATATTTGGATCTTTCTATTCCTCAAAAAATCCTGAAAAAATGTACTCAACTGTTTAAAATATGGATAATAATAATAATCATTTAACAAGGATTCTTGAGCAGCAAATCAGTATATCAGAATGGTTTCTGAAGAATCATGTGACACAGGACAGGAGTAATGATGCTGAAAATGCAGCTATGATCAGCAATCAATTACATTTTGCAATATAGTCAAATAGAAAGTAGCTGTTGTACATAGTAAAACTGTATTTTGGATCAAATCAATGCAGGGTCAGTGAGCAGAAGAGACTTCTTTAAAAAAAAAAAAAACACTATTCAAAAACATTTGACTGGTAGGTTATTTACATTAGATAATTGTTATATTGTAATATGATATAGATATATATCGAGAGAGAGAGTATCTCACCGAAGTGAGTACACCCCTCACATTTTTTTAAATATTTTATTATATCTTGTCATGTGACAACACTGAATAAATGACACTTTTAGTTCACTGCTCAATGCAACCATACCTTCAAAATGGCGCCTCGGTGACGTCACACGTAGAAAACGCACGTGACTGGCAAAGACCGATACCACAATTATCAATTAAATAATTTTATATTTTTAAAAATAACCAAAGAAAGTAGCCTGGAATTAAAGAATATAATATACATAAAAGCCTACTCATATTACAAATGTATCTACACAATGTGTTTATGTACAACAAAACAGTACACAATAATCTCAATCTCAATCAAAATCTAACCAGCATGCACTGGGTCGAGGCAATCAGCGATTTCTCTGCGTTCTGGTAGATAAAATGGCCCTTCTGTCTTTCTGTACACGTTTGGTCTTGGTACGTTACGTGTGCGCCGGAGGTCCATGAGGCTTGATGTTTATTTTTATGGCTTCATGACATGTCATTATCATGCACGGCCCTGAAATGAAGTGGAACATGAGTTTTAAGAGAATGATAGCGTTACTGATAAATTGGGAATTTGTAATATTGGCATTAGCCCATCTTAACAAAGACGACGCAGAAGTCGTATATCGATCAAACGAGTCGCTCAAAGCACAGAAGTCTCCCGCGGTCTTGGGGACGCTGTATTTGAGAGCCGCTGACGCTCATGAAGATGACTGTGAACTATATCTCAACTCTTCAGCGTTGTCAAGTGACGACTCGACGATCCCGTCCACGTTCAAATGCCGTGCATGTGAGGACCACAGTTTGGTTAATAATGCGGACCAACACGGAGCGAATCCCTCGCTAAATGACGGATTTGAGGAGACTCTCGGAGGACCTGTGACTTGGCGATTCTTGAGTAAGAAGTTAAGCTGCGTATAATGCCGTTGGTGTTTCAAAATGTTTTTTGTTTTACTGACTTCTAATAAAATCCGCTTATTCGTTCATCAAGGAGATCAACAGGATTTGAATGGAGTCGTGGAGTCTGACGACTCTCAGCCCGTGTTTACTTGTGGAAAGGAACACCTTTGGATCAAGTTTTCCAAGACGCGGCACTCAAATCCACGCTTGATTACGGGTGAGTACTCCTGAATATTTACTCTTGAGGTATGAAGTGATTTGTTAACAAATATGACGTTTTTATTTATGTATCTCTCTATTTTTAATTAATGTTGCTCCTACATGGACCCTATAGAAACCTGTGAGTAGATGTTTCAGATGTGCGTCGGGTTTTAAAGATGCTTTCAGTGAGACCTGCTGCATCCGTGTAATCGATGGAAATCACAGAACAAGAGAAAACACTTACTGCAGTGGCACTGATTAACTTTAGTCGCTTGAATAAACATCAGTCTATATATAGAGCTTAGTTTTATTCACAGCTTATGTGAAATTGTTTTAAGTTCACTTAAAATCTGTTATGTTTTTCAGAATTTATTTCATTAAAAAAACATGGCTTTCAGTTATGCTGTAATGTTGAGTTAATGAGTTAATTGCTTTAGAGACATCAGTAGTAGGCAAGTGCTGCCAATCGATAAAAAAAAACAAAAAACGTTTTTTTCTGAAATGAATCCCACCTAACATTAAAGCTTAAATATACTTCTCAGGGAGTCAGGACATCAGTTTAGTGTCTCAAATGAAAGACTGCTTTTTGCAGCTTTCTGCAAGGTGATATTCTGTGGCAATGATTAAGCTAGTAATGTTGTGATTCTCCTTTTAGCTGGTTGACTTATTCGTGTCTTTTAAAGCTCTGGGGTGCCCAACCTTGCTCCTGGCAGTCGATCGCCAGGAGCAGGGTTAGGCACCCCTGCTATAAAGACTAAAAAAAAATAAAAAAATTATCCTATGGGAAAAATTAATGGAGGGAAAAATACTTCCAGAACCATTGCTGATTAAAAAGTGTGCGTGATATAGTATATAGATATCTACAGTGGCCGAGAGCTCAATGCACTGCACATAAAAAAAAAAACTTCCTCAATTTGACTACACACTCGCTGCAAATGCTCAAATGTGTTGTGAGCGTTTGCACCACCTGCTGTCAAACTGATGTGTTCTTGATTAGCCGGTGCTTTTTCTATTTGCATGTGTTTTCTGAAGTTGCAGCGCATTGAGCTCTCTCGGCAACAGTAGATATCAAATGTGATGGTTTATTCTGTTGATCAACACTGTTTTTTTATTTTTTATTTTTTTATAAATTTTCAAATCGTATTTGCAGAGATTGAATGGGCAGATACACACACACCAAAGCAGTGCCGATGCATCCGATGGAATCATGGGCCATCAATGCTGCTGAGGATCGATTTCAAAGACTGCTGTGCTTCAAACTGGGTAAGATCCTCTTAGAAGTACCATAAATGCCATGTTACTAATATTCATGAGTTGTCACCTAGACAGACTGGTTTATTCTTTCTTTGATTTGCTCATTTCCATACTAGATATTTTAATTAAATTATATTTATCAATTCCATTTCTGCATGTAAATTTAGGGTGTTTTCACATATAGCTGGATTTAAAGGAACCAACCCAATTCACTTGAAGTGAACCAGAAAGGGAACCAGCCAAAAGTGACCTCAGTCCATTTGGTGTTCACAGTATAGTTGACTAAAAAGAGAACCCGGTTATTTTTTTTGGCTCTCTTCAGCACTTAACTGATCTCAGAGCCTTTCTTGGTCACACCACAACTTCATAAGAACCCAGACTCCAGTTTTCTGCAGCAGTGAAATGCTGGAGTCTGATCTGGAAAATGTGGACCGGGAAGGGGGTGAGGAAGAGCTGGCAATCGCTGATCATGACACTGGTCAAGACATTGCAGAGCTTTAACAACACTCTTTCAGTCAATCTTAAAATTAAAAGGGACTTGTGTATAAAGTTAATTCAACTTGCTATTTTTCTCGGATAAGATAGTTAAAATGTTTCTTTGCTCATAACTTTATATTGCCACTATATTTTCATTGACATGAAACGCGGAATGCACTCACACAGATTGGAGATTGTGCTGCTCACATATACGGAAATGTTCATGATCATGGACACTTGTCAACACGGCTGAGCAAGTTTTATTAATATAGTAGCTTTGATACTGTATCGCTATAACATTGATGTGTTTACGTAATGAAACTCACAGCTTCACTTTTGCAGAATAAGACGCACAGACGCAATTCACACACGCAACTTTAATCGTTCTCTCTTTCTCTCGATAATTAATTAAAATCAATAATTTAATTCATGCATTCAAATACATGTGATCTCACTGTACTACATCTGTGTCTGATTTAAAGTGGGCAGAAAGCTAGATCTCTGCTGTGCGTCGGGTGGTTCTTTTCCTCCGTCACAATGAAAATACTTGACCGTGCATGCATTAAATAATTTAATGCGCAGTTAGCCGCTGATTACAAAATTTACTTGATGATAATAATAAAATATAGCCTATATTAAAAAAATATAAGTACGGAACTGCTTAGTTCAACCTCAAGCATTACTGTTATGTTGGTCCATACAAAGCGTACCGGGACCTCATTGCTTTCACCAATCATGAGGAAATCGATCTACAAACGAACTCACAAATGAACCGAACTCATACGGTTCGCTTTTGGGTCCTTTTAGTGGGGTCTGAGAACTTGTTTGTGAACATATATGAACTGAACATCTCCGAGCATTTGCAGGGCACAAACGAACTAGGTGTGAAAACACCTTTAGTCTTGATATAGATAATATTATCATTAAAACTGACAAACTCCTGAAGGATTTAACCTGTTTTTACCTTACCTTAAGAACTGATAGATGTCAAAAATAGTATGTTATCCATATAGTACTGCTGACCATTTAGGCCTCTTTTTTTTAAAGCACATAGCAGACAGGGGCCTTATGTATAAATGCAAAATGGCTATAAATCAAATCACAAATCAAATCACTTTTATTGTCACATCACCACAGCACAAGTGCCTTGGTGAGTGAAATTCTTATGAGCGTGCTCCAGACAGTGCAGAAAAACAACAGACAATTTACATATGGACAGACAGTGCAAAAAAACAACAACAAACAATTTACATATGGACAGACAGTGCAAAAAACTGCACTGGAGCATTTACAGTGCTCCAGACAGTGCAAAAAAAACAACAACAGCAATTTACATATGGACAGACAGTGCAAAAAAACAACAGCAATTTACATATGGACAGTACATATTTACAGACTGTACAGAAGACAATGTGCAAAATACACATACATGTACTCAGTACGCTTAGTGTACTATAGAGACATAATCAATTATCAACGACACATTATACACCGTATGGGCACATCTACATTATGTACAGTATCTATACATAATGTGGTCTATACATAGTAATAATGTGAGGTGCAACAGATTATAAATTAACAGCAGATTGGTTGAGCTGCAGATAGATGTGCAAAGGTGCAACAGATTATTCATATGCAGTGTCGTGGATGTGCATCGTATGGTGTCCAGTGATAGCAGATAGGTTGTGTTAGTGCAGTGTGTGCGTGTAGTCCAGTTGAACGGTGTTAAAGTGCAGTGCATGGCATGTTGTGTGAGTGGGAGTGTGATGTAGGTGAGTTATTTGTGACTGTTCATTAGCCTGATAGCCTGAGGGAAAAAGCTGTCCCTCAGTCGGCTAGTGCGGGATCGGATGCTGCGGAAACGTCGCCCTGAGGGCAGCAGAGAGAGCAGTCTGTGGGACGGGTGGCTGGAGTCTTTGATAATCCTCCGGGCTTTCCTTGTACACCGCCTGGTGTAGATATCCTGGAGGGAGGGAAGCTCACCTCCAACAATGTGGCGGGCAGTTCGCACGACCTTTTGCAGAGCCCTGCGGTTGCCAGCGGTGCTGTTTCCAAACCAGGCGGTGATACAGCCGGTCAGGATGCTCTCCACAGTGCAGGTGTAGAAGGACCTGAGGATTCTGGGGCTCGTTCCAAACTTCCTCAGCCGTCTCAGGAAGAAGAGACGCTGATGTGCCTTCTTCAGCACTGCATCTGTGTGAGCAGACCATGTGAGATCCAGAACTTAAAGTTGGTCACCCGCTCCACAGGTGTCTTGTCGATGGTGATGGGTGTGTGTTCTCTGCTCTGTCTCCTGTAATCCACCACCAGCTCCTTGGTCTTGACACCATTTAGTCAGGGTACTCACCTCCTCTCTGTAGGCCGTCTCATCGTTGTCGGTGATCAGGCCTATCACCGTTGTGTCATCAGCAAATGTGACGATGACATTGGAGCTGTGTGTAGCTGTACAGTCGTGTGTGTACAGGGAGTACAGGAGTGGGCTGAGGACGCAGCCCTGCGGTGCACCAGTGTTGAGGATCAGGGGAGATGATGTGGTGTTGCCCATTCTGACCACCTGACTTCTGCCTGTCAGGAAGTCCAGGATCCAGCTGCACAGAGATCTGTTCAGTCCTAGAGTCTGGAGCTTCGCAACCAGTGTGGCAGGCACTATAGTGTTAAATGCTGAACTATAATCCACGAACAGCATCCTCACATAGGTGTTCTTATTTTCCAGGTGGGAGAGAGCAGTGTGCAGGGTGAAGGCAATAGCATCGTCTGTGGAACGGTTACTGCGGTATGCAAATTGTAGTGGGTCCAGTGAAGCAGGCAGCACAGAGCAGATGTAGTCTCTGACCAGCTTCTCAAAACACTTGCTGAAGATGGGGGTCAGAGCAACGGGCCTCCAGTCATTCAAGCATGTGATTTTGTTTTTCTTTGGTATGGGCACAATGATGGATTTTTTGAAGCATGAGGGAACCACAGACAGAGAGAGGGACAGATTGAAAATATCTGTAAAAACCCCGGCTAGCTGGAAAGCGCATGCTTTGAGCACACGGCCTGGTATCCCATCTGGGCCTACGGCTTTACGGATGTTCACCCGTTTAAAGGATCGGGTTACATCCGCGACAGAAAGCATGAGTGGACTGACCTCTTCTGCGGCAGCCGCGGCAGCGCTCTCTGTGTGTGCGGTGTTATCAGCCTCGAACCGAGCATAAAAGGTGTTGAGCTCGTCCGGTAGAGAGGCGGCGATGTTCACAGTAGCTGGTTTACTCCCTTTAAAGCCTGTGATGTTGTTAATGCCCTGCCACATGCTTCTTGGGTTATTGTTGTTGAAGTGTTCTTCAACTTTGTTTTTATATGTTCGTTTGGCTGCTTTGATGGATCTCCTGAGATCGTAACTGGCTTGTTTCCGATCGTCAGAGTTTCCGGATTTATAGGCAGATGTCCGCGCTGACAAGGCTGATCGAACATCACTGTTAATCCACGGTTTTTGGTTGGGGTAGATGCGGATTGTTTTGGTCGGAACTACATCGTCTATACACTTCCTGATGAAACACGTGACCGTATCTGAATACGCCTCTATGTCGTCATCAGACGCTGCCCGGAACATGTCCCAGTCCACGTGATCAAAACAGTCCTGTAGTATAGCATCCGATTGGTCGGACCAGCAATGAACTGTCCTGAGAGCGGGTGCTTCACGTTTCAGTTTCTGCCTATAAGCAGGCAGGAGCAGAACGGTAGAGTGATCCGATTTGCCAAAAGGTGGGCGGGGGAGGGACTTGTATGCGTCCCGGAAGGGGGAGTAACAGTGGTCGAGTGCGCGATCTCCACGCGTGTTGATGGTGACGTGTTGAAAGTATTTTGGAGCTATTGTTCTGAAGTTGGCTTTATTAAAGTCCCCTGTGACAACAAAAGCTGCATCTGGGTGCGCGGATTCCTGCTCACTTATAATCCTGTACAGTTCCTTGAGTGCCTGGTCTGTGTTGGCTTGGGGGGGGATATAAACAGCCGTGATTATGATCGCTGTAAATTCCCTCGGTAGCCAGAACGGTCGACACAGAAGCGTATGAAATTCCAGATCAGGGGAGCAGAAGGATTTAATAGAGTGTATGTTCCTTTCATCACACCATGAGTTGTTAATATAGAAACACACACCTCCACCTCTGCTTTTCCCTGTGAGCTCTTCCGTTCTGTCCGAGCGGTGCACGGAGAAGCCCGTGAGCTCGATGGCTGAGTCTGGAACAATAGCAGACATCCAGGTTTCTGTGAGGCAAATAACACAGCAGTCCCTTGTTTCTCGTTGGTATGAGATGCGCGCCCGCAGTTCGCAGAGTTTGTTATCCAGTGACTGAACGTTGGCCAGTAAAATGGTTGGAAGAGGAGGTCGGAAAGCACGGCGTCTCAGTCTGATGAGAACGCCAGCTCGTTTTCCTCGTTTTCGGCGTCGGCGGCGTCTCCTCGCTTTCGCAACCCACACAAAGGGTTCAGATGCCGTGTCTGTGAACACTCCACCGGCATTCAGAAACTCAAAGTCCGGTTTGCGTTGCGCGACGTAGGAACCAATGTTCAAAAGCGTGTCTCTATCGTAGACAGTTATACTAACAACATCTAACACGTAAAACAACAAATAAAACATACGAAAAACTGCAAAGTTTTCCCGGAGCTCGCAACACGGCTGCCATCCTCGGCGCCATCTAGATCATCTATAGAAATGTGTGTACCGTTTTCCACGCACGTATCTGGGATCTATACAAAAAAAATCTTGGATGAAAATGTGCTTGCATTCAAATAAGATATGGCTTTTTTTTTTTTTTTTTTTTGAGTGAAAATTAAGTAATCAAGGATTTTAAACAGTTTTCACATTTATATCACACTCCATAGTGGAGATAAGCACTGAAATTACAAAGACATTACGCAGAAGTTAAACCTGTTTTGAATTTAGACATTTTTGTATTGGATGTACTTGATCACTTTTCCTGTGTCATGCTATGTTTTATGACAGCGGGGGAGTCCTATAAGAATTCATATGTAATCTAAACAGCAGATCTCATGTTATGAGTTGTTTTTTTTGCAAGAACAATGATCCACACTTACTTAGATATTATGACGGACACAGCTGGAGGGTCACATTTGGTGGTCGAACGGTCCATTGTCCAGTTTGAATAGATCTAATGATAACTTACTGTACAACCTTCAGCCATTCGAGAGAAAAAACAAAAGTCTCCGCGACTCAAAGTCTCTCTGCTGTTCAACAGACACGTTAGGCTCATATCGTGGTCTAAACCAATCAGAGATAGTGAAGGGCAGATCCCCCTCTGATTGGCCATGGTCCAGATATTCCTGAACGTGTGTGTACGTTTGAAGATGCGTGTGCTGCTGCAGTCAGACAGAGAGAGATAGAGGTGAGTAGTAGAGATTAGAGGTATGCACGGGCTCAAAACTGAAGCCCGTACCCGAGATCGTCTGACCCGACCCGACCCGACCCGAGCGGCACAGTTAAATTTAGAGCCCGAACCCGACCCGAAATCCCCCCCCCCCCCCCCCCCCCCAAAAGGAAAAAGGTTGCATTTCACGATTTTATGCAAAGAAACAGATTAATCAAGGCTCTGCCATTTCACAAACATTTACCAGTTATGAAAGTTTGTGAACATCAGGTGCAGCGGTCGCATACATTCTGCCGAGTTTATGAATTTTGTATGGACAAGACGATAATTCTTCCACCGTGCAAATTATGGTCATTTTTGGTCAGTTAAGGCTCGTTAGCATTCTGTCTACTTTAAATCAGACATAAGATCTTAAATAAGATTGTATGAATTAATAATTTATTTGAATTAGCGAGAGAGACAGAGAGGGGTATGAATGTTGCGCGTGCATGTGAACCTGCGTCTGCGCGTCTCTCTCTACAAGCAATGAGGCTTAGTTACTTCAAAAACAGCGATTTTGCCGCCTCATTGCAGATAAATATAATGTTGTGACTTGCGAGTCAGTAGCCTGTCAAAGCTATTTTACTAATAAAAGTTTCCGTGCTGTTTGTGCGCGATCTCTGAGATCTGTGCAATAATGTGTGTGTGCGTGCGTCTATGAAAGCAGCGAAGCCTCTGCATATAGTTTTGGTTTAGCTACAAACGCAAACCCGACCCAGGCCCGAAGCTATCCATTAAACATTAACCCGACCCGAACCCGCGGGTCCCGAAATACTTTCGGGTTTCGGGTCGGGTAGCAGACCTCTAGTAGAGATGCGCGCAGCTCTTTCTCTGAATCTGCTCTGTTCAGTGAGCGTCTGACAATCCCTCCAGGATTCTGCGATCGCTGAATTTATTGCAAAATCAAGCAAACTCCGCAATTTTTCTGCTAGATTTTCCACAGATTTTGCGCTTGGACGCGTCTTGTGACATCATCGCAATGCGCATTCAGTCAAAGAAAGGTTGTTTCTCCGTTCCAAAAATGGAATAAACAGCTTTGCGTTCTCTTCATGCCCGATTTACAAGCGCTACATCGGATAAACGAACCAAAAGCGGAACAAATCCGCGCTACTTGTTTGGTCTACACGGCGCAGACCGTTTATCTGCTCGGACCGGAGCTGCGGGCTGCTCTCGATCACGCGACACCGTCATACTTAGCGCTGGGAGATACAGTGAAGAAAGTAGTCGAATTCACCGCGGAATCAATAACATCTGTCAAATATTGTGAGAAGCATTCAAATTCTGTTAAAGCTACAGACATCAGAACAAACGCCACTGATGTGGAAACCAGGAGAAACATTGTTCAATAAACACCTCACCACCATTCACCATGGATTTAACTGAACTACAGGAACAACTTGTGGCAGAAATGGTCTAATGTCTTAAAGTGTTTTTAAATGCTTCACAACTTTTCCCAGCACTTCAAAGCTTTAACTATTACCGCATTTTAAAGTTATCTTTAATGTGATTACTTTAATTGTTCATCCTTCATAGGTTGCCCCATTTATAAAACTAAAAGTTTCATAATGTAGAGAAGCACTGCACTAGAGCATCCCTTCATTCAGACACAGTGGAAGATCTGATAAGAATCAGTGTAGGGGGTCAAGTCTGGAAGATGTTGATGCTAGAGAGAGTGTGGCCAGCTGGTGTAGCCAAGGCCAAAGATCAAGAAGGCTAAACTACAGGAGTTGGCCATCCGACGGGCATGTGACTGTAATGGAGGATAGTCCATAAGACATTGAGCCATGAGATGTTCAGTTTGACACCCTTCAAACAATTTAATTTATCTTGAGATGTTTTAAGTTTAAATCTCAGCTCAGTGAAGCACTTTAAGCACCAACACTTTTTCAGTAAGTTACCTTTCTTGTAGAATTGTGCTTCAAATAAAGAACGTTATGTAGACCAGATTGTTAGTTAATCGTTTACTAGTCAATATTGCCTATACAAAAATGTGGGTGCACCTAAATTTTGTGCTGGTGCACCTAAGAAAAAAAGTTGGGCGCACCAGTGCAACCAGTGCAAAAAGTTAGTCTAGAGCCCTGGGTGTGACTGCATTAGATATGAGTAGAGACAGGAAAAACTGAACATCACGTTGGTTTCATACTGGTTACTTTAGCAGAATATTTGTTTTGGACGTGACTTCATTTTAAAAGTTGTCATTTCAAGCTTTCTATACATGTATTTCTCATGTCATTTGAGGCAAGTATTCATGGAGATTCAGGTTTTATTTACATGTCTGTGAAGAGATGAGACTAAGATGGCAGAGAACGCACCCGGTTTATTTGATTTATTTTCTTATTTTACTAAAGCACTGTTTTATGATGACTATACACAAATAAAAGTAGACCCTTTGCGGTTTCAAAAGGTGGCCCCTTTTCTTCGCTGTGCAATCAAAACTGAGTATTTTTAGTTATTTTGGCGGTCATAAAGAAAACACAAGACAGACCAGTGTGGGCTTCGACCCCAGGAGGTTAAACCAATTTTTGACAAATGAAATCGGACAGAAAATTTATTCATCATGTCATTGACCCATGCACAAAAATAGCTCAAATATGTATAATATGAATTCGGCCTGTTATGATCAGAATTTTGGAAAATAAATCTAATTGATGGTAGGGGTGGGCAATATAACCAAAATCTTATATCACGATAACAATATACATCACGATAGTGATTATTATAATTTTTTGTACTTTTAAAAAGGTTTTTATTATATAAAAATCTTTAATACCATATAATTTTCATAATCCTTGTCACCAATGTCAATATCAAACTAATACAAGCCTAAATAGAGGAAAAAAACCTCAAGCTCGCTGAAGATAAATAGTCAGTGATGAAATAAGGATAAGAAACTAATTGCAAGCAATAGGACAAAAAACTACCCCTAATTAGTCTTCACTGTGTTAATTATATTTATCTATCTATGATATATATAATTAATACATGTATTATCTATAGATTCTATACATATTATAAATATAATTATTATTGTTATTTATTCTCATTAAAGTTACGAAAGTGATTTAGTCGAGCAGTGAGAGATGTTATGATTAACATGAATGGAAGACAGAACGAATATTGAACGCTTCCCCTTTAAGACCGAAGTCTGGATCCAATATAGCTAAGTTACTGTTACATATGCGTTTTCTCTTTCTGCCGTTTACTCTCTCTTAAGACCTAAATCGCTGTGTTTGAGGATACTTGCAAAGATGGGGATTCTGATGCATATAAGTGTTTATGTAATTGTTCAAAGTCGGCAAAAAAGAAAAGGCGCTCCTCTCACACAGAAAGAGACGGCACACGCATATACGTTAGCTCGGTTGTTTGATTTTCAACGGCTTAAAATCGGTTGTTTTAAAACTGCAGTGCTTAAAAACGCGTGACCATGCTACAGATGTAGTCCCTCATTTAGGAACGAGCTCCTCGTTGTGTCCTAGCTGGTCGTTCTCATCTCCACCTGCTTCTGTCTCCCCTTCACGCCCCGTGGTGGGCGGCGAATAAAGATCGCAGTCACTCAAATGATGAAAAGGTATTACCGTAAACAATGTATTTTGCGACATCACGATATAAACGATAGAACATAATATTAAACGATATACTTTTTATTTCATCCATCCGATATATATCGTCATATCGCACAGCCCTAATTGATGGGAATACTTTCTAAAATGAAAACCCATTTGGGGTTTGTTTGCGGGGAAAAAAATACTATGTTTATCTGAAAGTGTAACCATGCAAACCTGTAAGTGGTATATAAAATTTTGCTTGGTCAGTATGAAAACATGAAGTCTGTGGAAAGTCCCAACCATTCACAGAAACCTAATGTGTTTGTTTCTCAGTTCATCAGCTATTGCCAATTTTGTGTATTGCCTGCCAGAATGAAAGTGAAACTGTCCATTTAATCCCTCAGACTCAAGACCGAATGATGTACTACTATGCAAGAGTGTTTTACTTTGATCACCTTCTAATGAAGAGTTTCTCCGGCATTGCCACCTGTCATGCTGCCATTCTGCCACATGATGCACCTTCTACAGAAGAATCACCTGAAGTTATCTGTGGAAAGCCATTTGTGATTATAAAATTACCAGCCAAGAGGATTAAAAGTGTTAAAGTTTTGGGTGAGTACTTATTGATGGGTTACACCACTAATTTTAGACCACACCATTTTTATTAAATATTCATCAATAGGGATGTAACTAACCACGAGCCGATTGAAAATAGATTCATATGTGACTATTCAAATCAGTTGATGCTAAACAAATCGCGACTCAATTATTAGTAAGAGTTTAAATTAATGTATGTTTGAGGGGAACTTGCTGTCTTTAGAAAAGTTTAGATTAAAAAAAATATATTTTCATCTTGCCTCTGTATAATGCATATTAAAGTTCATAAGTACAGTACTAAATAAACGCTAGGGCTGTAGCAATACGTCGATGTCATCGACTGCGTCTATTATAAAAATACATGGATTAGCATGAAGTGCGTCGACGCATCACACCTTTAGCAACGCCCATTGTGCGAGCCTGCAGTTATCCCTACTTAAGAGTGTTTTTCTGCCATGTTTAACACAAACAAGACTCTAGAGCAGAATTTAAAGGCTAGTATGGCAACATCACTTCATAGATTTTATAGAGCATTCTATTATTATACGACCGTCAGAACCGCATATAGCTGAACTGATGCCTTAACATCATCAGGATTCACAACTGCATTCAAAGCTGTGCTGAATGAACAGAACAGCATGGAACATCGAGTTCCCTATATAATCATGACTGGTTTAATTCACCCACAGAGACCGAGAAATTATTTGCATTCATCTTAAACTGGAGCTGCCGTCAGTGCCCTATGTGCGATCGCGCAAGCTCTGAGATGCACGCACCAAACTTTAACTGTGATGATATAAAAATAAAATATCATGTAATTTAAGCTCAGACGAGCTTTTTTTGTCACATACGGAGTATAACTAGCAGTGACATGTTCTCTGCTTTTAACCCATCCAAGTGCACACACTCTTGGAGCTGTGGGCAGGTGCCTGGAAAGCAGTTTGGGAGTTCGGTGCCTTGCTCAAGGGTCTCACTCAGTTCCTGCCGGAGCTGAGATTCGAACCCACAACCTCGGGTTACAAGTCCAACGCTCTATCCATTAGAGCCACGACTGCCCCATGATGTATAGGACAAGCCTCGGCTGGGCTCATTTATTTAAAAACTGGCTGTCAGCTGTGATGAAACTTCCCGGTGTTATGACGCCATTTTTTATTCTGTCGCTCTACTGTCCTGAATGCAGTTGTGACTTCAGCTGTTCATTCATATACAAATATGTAATTCAAGCAGATGTTTTAATCTGCTGAATAAAGTCTCTCACCTGTAAGCAACTGCTGTCAGTCCCAAATAGAACTGAATGCAGCCATAATGTGCATTTCTATTGACCGTATTGTATCACTGCTCTGTAATTTTCTCGCTCTCTCTCACTCAATCAAAAAACAGACGGGCTATAATATTAGTACTTCAATAGAATATGTGCTGCATTTTGTCCAAGCAATAATAAAAGGACACATTTAATTTATAATTTCTCTTATCTTTTTGTAAACAAAAAAATGGGTTTCAAATCGTGAATAGATTCATGAGTTGAGTGAATCATTACATCCCTATTCATGAAGCTTCAGTAGAACAACATTGAACAACAGTGATCTATTGTCAGGCCATATGTCAGTAAAAACTAATTTTCCTGTCCTGTCAGCCATTATACTGTGCTTGTAGCACGTGTGCTTCAATTGCACATACAAAGGGGTGGGACATGTTACGCGTTTCATATTGAAGCATAAAAGAAACTACAAGCATGCACTGTTGTAGTTTTGTCAGTTAGGTCATGAATAAAGATGATTTAAAGCTGTTAAAAATGTGCATGCATTTGAAGTATTCGTTAAATATGGGTCACATTTAAGAACATGCCTCTAAAATGCAGTGGCTTTCACAACTATCCTGGTGCATCCCAACACTCTCCCTCATCTGACACACCCAATTCAACTTATCAACTCATTACTAGAGACTTTAAGACCTGAAGTGGTTTAGAAGAGTTATAGTAATAGCAACCTAATAACCCAGCTGCTGTGATAACTGATATTCAAAGAACAAAAGAAAAAGGAAGTCTATCTCTTTTTTTAGCTTTGATTAACCTATGTTTAAGAATTTAGTGTTTGATAACTTATCAAACTCATCAGTTTCTGTGTATTTCCTATTTGCTGAAGGGTACAGATGGCTAATTATGAAATGTTGTTATTGTGGGTTTATGTGACTTAAGTTCAATTTAAATTTAGTTTTTTCTAATCTTATACATGTGAAAATTGATGCCTCTCAATTATATTGTAATATTGAATTCAATGTCAATGAATCAATGGTTAAATAGGAAAAACCTATTCCATAGAGACATCAGTGATGTTCACCTTCAGTCATAAAGATGCCATTAAAAATGTATTCAAAATACTGTCTTTGATTCTACATTAATTTGAAGATTGTATGTGAAACTATTGCAATATAAAAGTACATTTAAAAACTTTTAATGTTAGTTGGTAATAACAATTTCAGATTTTTTTTTTTTTTTTTTATCGATTCACAGCACTAATAATACAAAGAGCCGATGTAAACTGGTAACCGCTTTGAAACCATATTTAGAACTAGTAAAATTCTTAAAATCTACTTCTGTTCTCAAGGTATGTCCAGGCAATTGCCTCGTGCTGTCCTTCGGAAAAGTCTTCATACCGTGTTTGTCAAATTGAAACACTCCGCAGTTGAGGTAAGACCCGTGCACTATATAATCAAGTTTTGCTGCCATTTGTTTTTGTTGTATCTTAAATTTTACAATGTATTTATTTTACCACCTCTCTAAAGGATGGTATTCTCCAGCTGGATTATCTTGATGTGACTGGAAAATCACAGAAAGTCATGTTGTCCTGTGTTCAACAGACATTTAAAAAAGACATCAGAAAACGAAGACAAGACCCATTTGAATTTGTTTGGGAATATGATTCAATACCTACTGTTGGGGCAGATTTTGGTCTTTTTGACTTTGATGTCAAATCCACTATTCCTTATGGGGAATTTGAAGAAACCCCTAAAACTACCCAAAGGACACTTCCATCCAGCACACCTATATATCCACACACTACTTCATGGACAAACACGGATCCCTTCAGGCCACCAGATATAACTATTGGTACAACCAAAGAAGGGGAATCCTCAAGTGCAGCTACACAAGCTGACAGGATCACCGAAACTGCTACTCCTGTTGTTGATACTGATGTAGAGTTTTGGACAGATTTTGGTTTTTCTGATTTTGATGTCAAATCCACTATTCCTTATGGGGAATTTGAAGAAACCCCAAAATCTACCCAAAGCACACTTCCATCCAGCACACCTTTACGCCCATACCCCACTTTGTGGACCAACACGGATCCCTTCAGGCCACCAGATATAAGTCTTGGTACAACAAAAAAAGTATTACACTCGAGTGCAGCTACACAACCAAACAGGATCACCAAAACGGCAACTCCTGTTGTTGATGATGATGTAGAGTTTTGGATGGATTTTGATTTTTCTTATTTTGATGGCAAACCCACTGTTCATTATGGGGAACATGAAGAAACCCCTAAAACTACCCAAAGTACACTCCCACCAAGTACTCCCACACAAACTTCCCAGATTATATTGACAAGCAGAAGACCTGACTATGAATGGGGTGTCACAGATATCCCATTGATGACTTTGAGCTCTGCAGAAACAACTCGCTCAGTTAGCTCAACAGAAATTTTATTGGAAACATACACGCCTGTTATGACAACTGCTGGAGCAACAACCTTACCTGAAATTATGCCTTATTTAGCATCTACTGCTGGAACCACAATAGCTCAAACACTTTCTGCTGAAATAATGCCCTCCATTAGTTCAACAATAAATATTTTAGGAACATCCACAAATGTAATGACGGCTGTAGGAGCAACAAAATCACCTGAGCCAACACCTGTCATAACATTTGCTGTTGATACCACAATGGCTCAAAATACCACTTCTGCAGACACTACTACCCTTGCAACCACTGCTGAAGAAACTAATACCACTTCTGTAGAAAGCACAACCCTTGGCACCACTTCTGCAGAAACATCCTCTGTACGTTCAACAGGGATCTTGGAAACAGTAATGTTTGTCATGACATCCGCTGGAACAGCAACTATGCCTGCCTCAACATCTGTAGGTGAAACAACAATGGCTCAAACTACCATTTCTGCAGAAGTCGATACCCTTGGCACAACGTCTGCAGCAAGTACCTCACTTGGCACCACTTCTGCTGAAATTACAAACTCAGTTAGTTCAACAGGAGTACTGTTGGAAACATCCACAATAGTACCATCAACAGCTGGAACAACAAAGGTGTATTGGGATCCAGAAATTACTACACTTGGCTCCACTTCTGCAAAAACTACTACCCTTGGTGCCACTTCTGTAGAAAGTACAACCCTGGGCACAACTTCTGTGGAAACGACTACACTTGGCACCACTTCTGCAGAAACAACCTCTGTACATTCAACGGGAATCTTGAAAACATCTATGCTTGTAATGACAACTGCTGGAAGAACAGCATCAACCATAACTACGCCTGCCTCAACATCGACAGTTGAAACCACAATGACTCAAACTACCACTTCTGCAGGATCTACACTTGGCACCAGTTCTGTAGAAAATGCAACCCTGAGAACCACTTCTGCTGAAACTACAGAAATTGCTACAGTGACCAGCACTTTGGCAGAAACTGTTAACGTTGGCACCATTTCTGTAGAAAGTACCTCTATTGGCACCACTTCTGCTGAAATTACAAACTCGGTTAGTTCAACAGGAGTACTGTTGGAAACATCCACAATAGTACCATCAACTGCTGGAACAACAAAAGTATACTGGGATCCAGAAATGACTACACTTGGCAGCTCTTCTGTAGAAACTACTGCTATTGACGCCACTTCTGTAGAAAGTAACACCTTGAGAACAACCTCCATAAAAACTATTTCAAGTTCAACAGGAATATTGGTTACATCAACACCAGTATTGACGTCTGCTGGACCAACTTCAGTTACAATTACACCTGGCTTAACAACTGTGATTGAAACCACAATGGTTCCAACTACCACTTCTGCAGAAACTACTACCCTTGGCACCACTTCTGTGGAAAGCACAACCCTGGGCACCACTTCTGCAGAAACAACACTCTCTGCAAGTTCAACGGGAATCTTAGAAACATCTATGCTTGTAATGACAACTGCTGGAACAACAGCATCAACCATAACTACGCCTGCCTCAACATCGGCAGTTGAAACAACAATGGCTCAAACTACCTCTTTTACAGAAACTACTACACTTGGCACCACTTCTGCAACAACTTATATTCTTGGCACCACTTCTGCGGAAACTTCTACCCTTGGCACCACTTCTGTGGAAACTATTAAACTTAGCACCCCCTCTGCAGCAAGTACTTCACTGGGCACCACTTTTGCAGAAAGCACATCCCTGGCCACCACTTCTGCAGCAAGTACAACCCTGGGCACTAATTCTGCTAAAACTACTACACTTGCCACCACTTCTGTGGAAAGCACAACCCTGGCGACCACTTCTGCAGAAACTACTACCCTTGGCACCACTTCTGCAGCAAGTACCTCACTTGGCTTCACTTCTACAGAAACTACTACCCTTGGCACCACTTCTGCAGAAACGGCCTCTGTACGTTCAACGGGAATCTTGGAAACATCTATGCTTGTACTGACAACTGCTGGAACAACAGCATCAACCATAACTACGCCTGCCTCAACATCGGCAGTTGAAACAACAATGGCTCAAACTACCTCTTTTACAGAAACTACTACCCTTGGCACCACTTCTGTGGAAACTACTAAACTTAGCACCCCCTCTGCAGCAAGTACCTCACTGGTCACCACTTTGGCAGAAAGCACAGCCCTGGGCACCACTTCTGCAGCAAGTACAACCCTGGGAACTAATTCTGCAAAAACTACTACACTTGCCACCACTTCTGTGGAAAGCACAACCCTGGGCACCACTTCTGCAGAAACAACCTCTGTACGTTCAACGGGAATCTTGGAAACATCTATGCTTGTAATGACAACTGCTGGAAGAACAGCATCAACCATAACTACGCCTGCCTCACCTTCGGCAGTTGAAACAACAATGGCTCAAACTACCTCTTTTACAGAAACTACTACACTTGGCACCACTTCTGCAGCAACTAATATTCTTGGCACCACTTCTGCGGAAACTTCTACCCTTGGCACCACTTCTGTGGAAACTACTATCCTTAGCACCCCCTCTGCAGCAAGTACCTCACTTGGCACCACTTTTGCAGAAAGCACATCCCTGGCCACCACTTCTGCAGCAAGTACAACCCTGGGCACTAATTCTGCAAAAACTACTACACTTGCCACCACTTCTGTGGAAAGCACAACCCTGGCGACCACTTCTGCAGAAACTACTACCCTTGGCACCACTTCTGCAGCAAGTACCTCACTTGGCTTCACTTCTACAGAAACTACTACCCTTGGCACCACTTCTGCAGAAACGGCCTCTGTACGTTCAACGGGAATCTTGGAAACATCTATGCTTGTACTGACAACTGCTGGAACAACAGCATCAACCATAACTACGCCTGCCTCAACATCGGCAGTTGAAACAACAATGGCTCAAACTACCTCTTTTACAGAAACTACTACCCTTGGCACCACTTCTGTGGAAACTACTAAACTTAGCACCCCCTCTGCAGCAAGTACCTCACTGGTCACCACTTTGGCAGAAAGCACAGCCCTGGGCACCACTTCTGCAGCAAGTACAACCCTGGGCACTAATTCTGCAAAAACTACTACACTTGCCACCACTTCTGTGGAAAGCACAACCCTGGCGACCACTTCTGCAGAAACTACTACCCTTGGCACCACTTCTGCAGCAAGTACCTCACTTGGCTTCACTTCTACAGAAACTACTACCCTTGGCACCACTTCTGTGGAAAGCACAACCCTGGGCACCACTTCTGCAGAAACAACATCCTCTGCAAGTTCAACGGGAATCTTGGAAACATCTATGCTTGTAATGACAACTGCTGGAACAGGAGCTACGCTTGCATCAACATTTGCAGTTGAAACCAGAATGGCTCAAACTACCTCTTCTAAAGAAATTACTACACTTGGCTCCACTTCTGCAAAAACTACTACACTTGGTGCCACTTCTGTAGAAAGTACAACCCTGGGCACAACTTCTGTGGAAACTACTACCCTTGGCACCACTTCTGCAGCAAGTACCTCACTTGGCTTCACTTCTACAGAAACTACTACCCTGGGCCCCACTTCTGCAGAAACAACACTCTCTGCAAGTTCAACGGGAATCTTGGAAACATCTATGCTTGTAATGACAACTGCTGGAAGAACAGCATCAACCATAACAACGCCTGCCTCAACATCGGCAGTTGAAACAACAATGGCTCAAACTACCTCTTTTACAGAAACTACTACACTTGGCACCACTTCTGCAGCAACTAATATTCTTGGCACCACTTCTGCGGAAACTTTTACCCTTGGCACCACTTCTGTGGAAGCTACTAACCTTAGCACTCCCTCTGCAGCAAGTACCTCACTTGGCACCACTTTTGCAGAAAGCACAGCCCTAGGCACCACTTCTGCAGCAAGTACAACCCTGGGCACTACTTCAGAAACTACTACCCTTGGCACCACTTCTGCGGAAACTACTACACTTGGCACCACTTCTGCAGAAACAACCTCTGTACGTTCAACAGGGATCTTGGAAACAGCAATGTTTGTCATGACAACTGCTGGAACAACAGCATCAACCATAACTACGCCTGCCTCAACATCGGCAGTTGAAACAACAATGGCTCAAACTACCAGTTCTGCAGAATCTACACTTGGCACCAGTTCTGTAGAAAATGCAACCCTGAGAACCACTTCTGCAGAAACAACTACCCTTGGCACCACTTCTGTGGAAAGCACAACCCTGGGCCCCACTTCTGCAGAAACAACACTCTCTGCAAGTTCAACGGGAATCTTAGAAACATCTATGCTTGTAATGACAACTGCTGGAACAACAGCATCAACCATAACTACGCCTGCCTCAACATCGGCAGTTGAAACCACAATGGCTCAAACTACCTCTTTTACAGAAACTACTACCCTTGGCACCACTTCTGTGGAAAGCACAACCCTGGGCACCACTTCTGCAGAAACAACCTCTGTACGTTCAACGGGAATCTTGGAAACATCTATGCTTGTAATGACAACTGCTGGAAGAACAGCATCAACCATAACTACGCCTGCCTCACCTTCGGCAGTTGAAACAACAATGGCTCAAACTACCTCTTTTACAGAAACTACTACACTTGGCACCACTTCTGCAGCAACTAATATTCTTGGCACCACTTCTGCGGAAACTTCTACCCTTGGCACCACTTATGTGGAAACTACTATCCTTAGCACCCCCTCTGCAGCAAGTACCTCACTTGGCACCACTTTTGCAGAAAGCACAGCCCTGGGCACCACTTCTGCAGCAAGTACAACCCTGGGCACTAATTCTGCAAAAACTACTACACTTGCCACCACTTCTGTGGAAAGCACAACCCTGGCGACCACTTCTGCAGAAACTACTACCCTTGGCACCACTTCTGCAGCAAGTACCTCACTTGGCTTCACTTCTACAGAAACTACTACCCTTGGCACCACTTCTGCAGAAACGACCTCTGTACGTTCAACGGGAATCTTGGAAACATCTATGCTTGTAATGACAACTGCTGGAACAACAGCATCAACCATAACTACGCCTGCCTCAACATCGGCAGTTGAAACAACAATGGCTCAAACTACCTCTTTTACAGAAACTACTACACTTGGCACCACTTCTGCAGAAACTTCTACCCTTGGCACCACTTCTGTGGAAACTACTAACCTTAGCACCCCCTCTGCAGCAAGTACCTCACTTGGCACCACTTTTGCAGAAAGCACAGCCCTAGGCACCACTTCTGCAGCAAGTACAACCCTGGGCACTACTTATGCAGAAACTACTACCCTTGGCACCACTTCTGCGGAAAGCACAACCCTGGCGACCACTTCTGCAGAAACAACCTCTGTACGTTCAACAGGGGTCTTGGAAACAGCAATGTTTGTCATGACAACTGCTGGAACAGCAACTATCCCTGCCTCACCAACTGCAGTTGAATCCACAATGGCTCAAACTACCACTTCTGCAGAATCTACACTTGGCACCAGTTCTGTAGAAAATGCAACCCTGAGAACCACTTCTGCAGAAACGGCCTCTGTACGTTCAACGGGAATCTTGGAAACATCTATGCTTGTACTGACAACTGCTGGAACAACAGCATCAACCATAACTACGCCTGCCTCAACATCGGCAGTTGAAACAACAATGGCTCAAACTACCTCTTTTACAGAAACTACTACCCTTGGCACCACTTCTGTGGAAACTACTAAACTTAGCACCCCCTCTGCAGCAAGTACCTCACTGGGCACCACTTTTGCAGAAAGCACAGCCCTGGGCACCACTTCTGCAGCAAGTACAACCCTGGGCACTAATTCTGCAAAAACTACTACACTTGCCACCACTTCTGTGGAAAGCACAACCCTGGTGACCACTTCTGCAGAAACTACTACCCTTGGCACCACTTCTGTGGAAAGCACAACCCTGGGCCCCACTTCTGCCGAAACAACACTCTCTGCAAGTTCAATGGGAATCTTAGAAACAACTATGCTTGTAATGACAACTGCTGGAAGAACAGCATCAACCATAACTATGCCTGCCTCAACATCGGCAGTTGAAACAACAATGGCTCAAACTACCTCTTTTACAGAAACTACTACACTTGGCACCACTTCTGCAGCAACTAATATTCTTGGCACCACTTCTGCGGAAACTTCTACCCTTGGCACCACTTATGTGGAAACTACTATCCTTAGCACCCCCTCTGCAGCAAGTACCTCACTTGGCACCACTTTTGCAGAAAGCACAGCCCTGGGCACCACTTCTGCAGCAAGTACAACCCTGGGCACTAATTCTGCAAAAACTACTACACTTGCCACCACTTCTGTGGAAAGCACAACCCTGGCGACCACTTCTGCAGAAACTACTACCCTTGGCACCACTTCTGCAGCAAGTACCTCACTTGGCTTCACTTCTACAGAAACGACCTCTGTACGTTCAACGGGAATCTTGGAAACATCTATGCTTGTAATGACAACTGCTGGAACAACAGCATCAACCATAACTACGCCTGCCTCAACATCGGCAGTTGAAACAACAATGGCTCAAACTACCTCTTTTACAGAAACTACTACACTTGGCACCACTTCTGCAGAAACTTCTACCCTTGGCACCACTTCTGTGGAAACTACTAACCTTAGCACCCCCTCTGCAGCAAGTACCTCACTTGGCACCACTTTTGCAGAAAGCACAGCCCTAGGCACCACTTCTGCAGCAAGTACAACCCTGGGCACTACTTATGCAGAAACTACTACCCTTGGCACCACTTCTGCGGAAACTACTACACTTGGCACCACTTCTGCAGAAACAACCTCTGTACGTTCAACAGGGGTCTTGGAAACAGCAATGTTTGTCATGACAACTGCTGGAACAGCAACTATCCCTGCCTCACCAACTGCAGTTGAATCCACAATGGCTCAAACTACCACTTCTGCAGAATCTACACTTGGCACCAGTTCTGTAGAAAATGCAACCCTGAGAACCACTTCTGCAGAAACGGCCTCTGTACGTTCAACGGGAATCTTGGAAACATCTATGCTTGTACTGACAACTGCTGGAACAACAGCATCAACCATAACTACGCCTGCCTCAACATCGGCAGTTGAAACAACAATGGCTCAAACTACCTCTTTTACAGAAACTACTACCCTTGGCACCACTTCTGTGGAAACTACTAAACTTAGCACCCCCTCTGCAGCAAGTACCTCACTGGGCACCACTTTTGCAGAAAGCACAGCCCTGGGCACCACTTCTGCAGCAAGTACAACCCTGGGCACTAATTCTGCAAAAACTACTACACTTGCCACCACTTCTGTGGAAAGCACAACCCTGGTGACCACTTCTGCAGAAACTACTACCCTTGGCACCACTTCTGTGGAAAGCACAACCCTGGGCCCCACTTCTGCAGAAACAACACTCTCTGCAAGTTCAATGGGAATCTTAGAAACAACTATGCTTGTAATGACAACTGCTGGAACAACAGCATCAACCATAACTACGCCTGCCTCAACATCGGCAGTTGAAACAACAATGGCTCAAACTACCTCTTTTACAGAAACTACTACACTTGGCACCACTTCTGTGGAAAGCACAACCCTGGCGACCACTTCTGCAGAAACTACTACCCTTGGCACCACTTCTGCAGCAAGTACCTCACTTGGCTTCACTTCTACAGAAACTACTACCCTTGGCACCACTTCTGCAGAAACGGCCTCTGTACGTTCAACGGGAATCTTGGAAACATCTATGCTTGTACTGACAACTGCTGGAACAACAGCATCAACCATAACTACGCCTGCCTCAACATCGGCAGTTGAAACAACAATGGCTCAAACTACCTCTTTTACAGAAACTACTACCCTTGGCACCACTTCTGTGGAAACTACTAAACTTAGCACCCCCTCTGCAGCAAGTACCTCACTGGGCACCACTTTTGCAGAAAGCACAGCCCTGGGCACCACTTCTGCAGCAAGTACAACCCTGGGCACTAATTCTGCAAAAACTACTACACTTGCCACCACTTCTGTGGAAAGCACAACCCTGGTGACCACTTCTGCAGAAACTACTACCCTTGGCACCACTTCTGTGGAAAGCACAACCCTGGGCCCCACTTCTGCAGAAACAACACTCTCTGCAAGTTCAATGGGAATCTTAGAAACAACTATGCTTGTAATGACAACTGCTGGAACAACAGCATCAACCATAACTACGCCTGCCTCAACATCGGCAGTTGAAACAACAATGGCTCAAACTACCTCTTTTACAGAAACTACTACACTTGGCACCACTTCTGTGGAAAGCACAACGATGGCGACCACTTCTGCAGCAAGTACCTCACTTGGCTTCCCTTCTACAGAAACTACTACCCTTGGCACCACTTCTGTGGAAAGCACAACCCTGGGCACCACTTCTGCAGAAACAACATCCTCTGCAAGTTCAACGGGAATCTTGGAAACATCTATGCTTGTAATGACAACCGCTGGAACAGGAGCTACGCTTGCATCAACATTTGCAGTTGAAACCACAATGGCTCAAACTACCTCTTTTAAAGAAATTACTACACTTGGCTCCACTTCTGCAAAAACTACTACCCTTGGTGCCACTTCTGTAGAAAGTACAACCCTGGGCACTAATTCTGCAAAAACTACTACCCTTGGTGCCACTTCTGTGGAAAGCACAACCCTGGCGACCACTTCTGCAGCAAGTACCTTTCTTGGCTTCACTTCTACAGAAACTACTACCCTGGGCCCCACTTCTGCAGAAACAACACTCTCTGCAAGTTCAACGGGAATCTTGGAAACATCTATGCTTGTAATGACAACTGCTGGAAGAACAGCATCAACCATAACAACGCCTGCCTCAACATCGGCAGTTGAAACAACAATGGCTCAAACTACCTCTTTTACAGAAACTACTACACTTGGCACCACTTCTGCAGCAACTAATATTCTTGGCACCACTTCTGCGGAAACTTCTACCCTTGGCACCACTTCTGTGGAAACTACTAACCTTAGCACTCCCTCTGCAGCAAGTACCTCACTTGGCACCACTTTTGCAGAAAGCACAGCCCTAGGCACCACTTCTGCAGCAAGTACAACCCTGGGCACTACTTCAGAAACTACTACCCTTGGCACCACTTCTGCGGAAACTACTACACTTGGCACCACTTCTGCAGAAACAACCTCTGTACGTTCAACAGGGATCTTGGAAACAGCAATGTTTGTCATGACAACTGCTGGAACAACAGCATCAACCATAACTACGCCTGCCTCAACATCGGCAGTTGAAACAACAATGGCTCAAACTACCAGTTCTGCAGAATCTACACTTGGCACCAGTTCTGTAGAAAATGCAACCCTGAGAACCACTTCTGCAGAAACAACTACCCTTGGCACCACTTTTGTGGAAAGCACAACCCTGGGCCCCACTTCTGCAGAAACAACACTCTCTGCAAGTTCAACGGGAATCTTAGAAACATCTATGCTTGTAATGACAACTGCTGGAACAACAGCATCAACCATAACTACGCCTGCCTCAACATCGGCAGTTGAAACCACAATGGCTCAAACTACCTCTTTTACAGAAACTACTACCCTTGGCACCACTTCTGTGGAAAGCACAACCCTGGGCACCACTTCTACAGAAACAACCTCTGTACGTTCAACGGGAATCTTGGAAACATCTATGCTTGTAATGACAACTGCTGGAAGAACAGCATCAACCATAACTACGCCTGCCTCACCTTCGGCAGTTGAAACAACAATGGCTCAAACTACCTCTTTTACAGAAACTACTACACTTGGCACCACTTCTGCAGCAACTAATATTCTTGGCACCACTTCTGCGGAAACTTCTACCCTTGGCACCACTTCTGTGGAAACTACTATCCTTAGCACCCCCTCTGCAGCAAGTACCTCACTTGGCACCACTTTTGCAGAAAGCACAGCCCTGGGCACCACTTCTGCAGCAAGTACAACCCTGGGCACTAATTCTGCAAAAACTACTACACTTGCCACCACTTCTGTGGAAAGCACAACCCTGGCGACCACTTCTGCAGAAACTACTACCCTTGGCACCACTTCTGTGGAAAGCACAACCCTGGCGACCACTTCTGCAGAAACTACTACCCTTGGCACCACTTCTGTGGAAAGCACAACCCTGGGCCCCACTTCTGCAGAAACAACACTCTCTGCAAGTTCAATGGGAATCTTAGAAACAACTATGCTTGTAATGACAACTGCTGGAACAACAGCATCAACCATAACTACGCCTGCCTCAACATCGGCATTTGAAACAACAATGGCTCAAACTACCTCTTTTCCAGAAACTACTACACTTGGCACCACTTCTGTGGAAAGCACAACGATGGCGACCACTTCTGCAGCAAGTACCTCACTTGGCTTCACTTCTACAGAAACTACTACCCTTGGCACCACTTCTGTGGAAAGCACAACCCTGGGCACCACTTCTGCAGAAACAACATCCTCTGCAAGTTCAACGGGAATCTTGGAAACATCTATGCTTGTAATGACAACTGCTGGAACAGGAGCTACGCTTGCATCAACATTTGCAGTTGAAACCACAATGGCTCAAACTACCTCTTTTAAAGAAATTACTACACTTGGCTCCACTTCTGCAAAAACTACTACCCTTGGTGCCACTTCTGTAGAAAGTACAACCCTGGGCACTAATTCTGCAAAAACTACTACACTTGCCACCACTTCTGTGGAAAGCACAACCCTGGCGACCACTTCTGCAGCAAGTACCTCACTTGGCTTCACTTCTACAGAAACTACTACCCTTGGCACCACTTCTGCAGAAATGACCTCTGTACGTTCAACGGGAATCTTGGAAACATCTATGCTTGTAATGACAACTGCTGGAAGAACAGCATCAACCATAACTACGCCTGCCTCAAAATCGGCAGTTGAAACAACAATGGCTCAAACTACCTCTTTTACAGAAACTACTACACTTGGCACCACTTCTGCGGAAACTTCTACCCTTGGCACCACTTCTGTGGAAACTACTAAACTTAGCACCCCCTCTGCAGCAAGTACCTCACTGGTCACCACTTTTGCAGAAAGCACAGCCCTGGGCACCACTTCTGCAGCAAGTACAAGCCTGGGCACTAATTCTGCAAAAACTACTACACTTGCCACCACTTCTGTGGAAAGCACAACCCTGGCGACCACTTCTGCAGAAACTACTACCCTTGGCACCACTTCTGCAGCAAGTACCTCACTTGGCTTCACTTCTACAGAAACTACTACCCTTGGCACCACTTCTGTGGAAAGCACAACCCTGGGCACCACTTCTGCAGAAACAACATCCTCTGCAAGTTCAACGGGAATCTTGGAAACATCTATGCTTGTAATGACAACTGCTGGAACAGGAGCTACGCTTGCATCAACATTTGCAGTTGAAACCAGAACGGCTCAAACTACCTCTTTTAAAGAAATTACTACACTTGGCTCCACTTCTGCAAAAACTACTACACTTGGTGCCACTTCTGTAGAAAGTACAACCCTGGGCACAACTTCTGTGGAAACTACTACCCTGGGCCCCACTTCTGCAGAAACAACACTCTCTGCAAGTTCAACGGGAATCTTGGAAACATCTATGCTTGTAATGACAACTGCTGGAAGAACAGCATCAACCATAACGCCTGCCTCAACATCGGCAGTTGAAACAACAATGGCTCAAACTACCTCTTTTACAGAAACTACTACACTTGGCACCACTTCTGCAGCAACTAATATTCTTGGCACCACTTCTGCGGAAACTTCTACCCTTGGCACCACTTCTGTGGAAACTACTAACCTTAGCACTCCCTCTGCAGCAAGTACCTCACTTGGCACCACTTTTGCAGAAAGCACAGCCCTAGGCACCACTTCTGCAGCAAGTACAACCCTGGGCACTACTTCAGAAACTACTACCCTTGGCACCACTTCTGCGGAAACTACTACACTTGGCACCACTTCTGCAGAAACAACCTCTGTACGTTCAACAGGGATCTTGGAAACAGCAATGTTTGTCATGACAACTGCTGGAACAACAGCATCAACCATAACTACGCCTGCCTCAACATCGGCAGTTGAAACAACAATGGCTCAAACTACCAGTTCTGCAGAATCTACACTTGGCACCAGTTCTGTAGAAAATGCAACCCTGAGAACCACTTCTGCAGAAACTACTACCCTTGGCAGCACTTCTGTGGAAAGCACAACCCTGGGCACCACTTCTGCAGAAACAACCTCTGTACATTCAACGGGAATCTTGGAAACATCTATGCTTGTAATGACAACTGCTGGAAGAACAGCATCAACCATAACAACGCCTGCCTCAACATCGGCAGTTGAAACAACAATGGCTCAAACTACCTCTTTTACAGAAACTACTACACTTGGCACCACTTCTGCAGCAACTAATATTCTTGGCACCACTTCTGCGGAAACTTCTACCCTTGGCACCACTTCTGTGGAAACTACTATCCTTAGCACCCCCTCTGCAGCAAGTACCTCACTTGGCACCACTTTTGCAGAAAGCACAGCCCTGGGCACCACTTCTGCAGCAAGTACAACCCTGGGCACTAATTCTGCAAAAACTACTACACTTGCCACCACTTCTGTGGAAAGCACAACCCTGGCGACCACTTCTGCAGAAACTACTACCCTTGGCACCACTTCTGTGGAAAGCACAACCCTGGGCCCCACTTCTGCAGAAACAACACTCTCTGCAAGTTCAATGGGAATCTTAGAAACAACTATGCTTGTAATGACAACTGCTGGAACAACAGCATCAACCATAACTACGCCTGCCTCAACATCGGCAGTTGAAACAACAATGGCTCAAACTACCTCTTTTACAGGAACCACTACACTTGGCACCACTTCTGCGGAAACTTCTACCCTTGGCACCACTTCTGTGGAAACTACTAAACTTAGCACCCCCTCTGCAGCAAATACAACCCTGGGCACTAATTCTGCAAAAACTACTACACTTGCCACCACTTCTGTGGAAAGCACAACCCTGGGCCCCACTTCTGCAGAAACAACATCCTCTGCAAGTTCAACGGGAATCTTAGAAACATCTATGCTTGTAATGACAACTGCTGGAACAGGAGATATGCTTGCATCAACATTTGCAGTTGAAACCACAATGGCTCAAACTACCTCTTTTAAAGAAATTACTACACTTGGCTCCACTTCTGCAAAAACTACTACCCTTGGTGCCACTTCTGTAGAAAGTACAACCCTGGGCACTAATTCTGCAAAAAATACTACACTTGCCACCACTTCTGTGGAAAGCACAACCCTGGCGACCACTTCTGCAGCAAGTACCTCACTTGGCTCCACTTCTGCAAAAACTACTACCCTTGGCACCACTTCTGCAGAAACGACGTCTGTACGTTCAACGGGAATCTTGGAAACATCTATGCTTGTAATGACAACTGCTGGAAGAACAGCATCAACCATAACTACGCCTGCCTCAACATCGGCAGTTGAAACGACAATGGCTCAAACTACATCTTTTACAGAAACTACTACACTTGGCACCACTTCTGCAGCAACTAATATTCTTGGCACCACTTCTGCGGAAACTTCTACCCTTGGCACCACTTCTGTGGAAACTACTAACCTTAGCACCCCCTCTGCAGCAAGTACCTCACTTGGCACCACTTTTGCAGAAAGCACAGCCCTAGGCACCACTTCTGCAGCAAGTACAACCCTGGGCACTACTTATGCAGAAACTACTACCCTTGGCACCACTTCTGCGGAAACTACTACACTTGGCACCACTTCTGCAGAAACAACCTCTGTACGTTCAACAGGGGTCTTGGAAACAGCAATGTTTGTCATGACAACTGCTGGAACAGCAACTATCCCTGCCTCACCAACTGCAGTTGAATCCACAATGGCTCAAACTACCACTTCTGCAGAATCTACACTTGGCACCAGTTCTGTAGAAAATGCAACCCTGAGAACCACTTCTGCAGAAACAACTACCCTTGGCACCACTTCTGTGGAAAGCACAACCCTGGGCCCCACTTCTGCAGAAACAACACTCTCTGCAAGTTCAACGGGAATCTTAGAAACATCTATGCTTGTAATGACAACTGCTGGAACAACAGCATCAACCATAACTACGCCTGCCTCAACATCGGCAGTTGAAACAACAATGGCTCAAACTACCTCTTTTACAGAAACTACTACACTTGGCACCACTTCTGTGGAAACTACTAAACTTAGCACCCCCTCTGCAGCAAGTACCTCCCTGGGCACCACTTTTGCAGAAAGCACAGCCCTGGGCACCACTTCTGCAGCAAGTACAACCCTGGGCACTAATTCTGCAAAAACTACTACACTTGCCACCACTTCTGTGGAAAGCACAACCCTGGCGACCACTTCTGCAGAAACTACTACCCTTGGCACCACTTCTGTGGAAAGCACAACCCTGGGCCCCACTTCTGCAGAAACAACACTCTCTGCAAGTTCAATGGGAATCTTAGAAACAACTATGCTTGTAATGACAACTGCTGGAACAACAGCATCAACCATAACTACGCCTGCCTCAACATCGGCAGTTGAAACAACAATGGCTCAAACTACCTCTTTTACAGAAACTACTACACTTGGCACCACTTCTGTGGAAAGCACAACGATGGCGACCACTTCTGCAGCAAGTACCTCACTTGGCTTCACTTCTACAGAAACTACTACCCTTGGCACCACTTCTGTGGAAAGCACAACCCTGGGCACCACTTCTGCAGAAACAACATCCTCTGCAAGTTCAACGGGAATCTTGGAAACATCTATGCTTGTAATGACAACTGCTGGAACAGGAGCTACGCTTGCATCAACATTTGCAGTTGAAACCACAATGGCTCAAACTACCTCTTTTAAAGAAATTACTACACTTGGCTCCACTTCTGCAAAAACTACTACCCTTGGTGCCACTTCTGTAGAAAGTACAACCCTGGGCACTAATTCTGCAAAAACTACTACACTTGCCACCACTTCTGTGGAAAGCACAACCCTGGCGACCACTTCTGCAGCAAGTACCTCACTTGGCTTCACTTCTACAGAAACTACTACCCTTGGCACCACTTCTGCAGAAATGACCTCTGTACGTTCAACGGGAATCTTGGAAACATCTATGCTTGTAATGACAACTGCTGGAAGAACAGCATCAACCATAACTACGCCTGCCTCAAAATCGGCAGTTGAAACAACAATGGCTCAAACTACCTCTTTTACAGAAACTACTACACTTGGCACCACTTCTGCGGAAACTTCTACCCTTGGCACCACTTCTGTGGAAACTACTAAACTTAGCACCCCCTCTGCAGCAAGTACCTCACTGGTCACCACTTTTGCAGAAAGCACAGCCCTGGGCACCACTTCTGCAGCAAGTACAAGCCTGGGCACTAATTCTGCAAAAACTACTACACTTGCCACCACTTCTGTGGAAAGCACAACCCTGGCGACCACTTCTGCAGAAACTACTACCCTTGGCACCACTTCTGCAGCAAGTACCTCACTTGGCTTCACTTCTACAGAAACTACTACCCTTGGCACCACTTCTGTGGAAAGCACAACCCTGGGCACCACTTCTGCAGAAACAACATCCTCTGCAAGTTCAACGGGAATCTTGGAAACATCTATGCTTGTAATGACAACTGCTGGAACAGGAGCTACGCTTGCATCAACATTTGCAGTTGAAACCAGAACGGCTCAAACTACCTCTTTTAAAGAAATTACTACACTTGGCTCCACTTCTGCAAAAACTACTACACTTGGTGCCACTTCTGTAGAAAGTACAACCCTGGGCACAACTTCTGTGGAAACTACTACCCTGGGCCCCACTTCTGCAGAAACAACACTCTCTGCAAGTTCAACGGGAATCTTGGAAACATCTATGCTTGTAATGACAACTGCTGGAAGAACAGCATCAACCATAACGCCTGCCTCAACATCGGCAGTTGAAACAACAATGGCTCAAACTACCTCTTTTACAGAAACTACTACACTTGGCACCACTTCTGCAGCAACTAATATTCTTGGCACCACTTTTGCGGAAACTTCTACCCTTGGCACCACTTCTGTGGAAACTACTAACCTTAGCACTCCCTCTGCAGCAAGTACCTCACTTGGCACCACTTTTGCAGAAAGCACAGCCCTAGGCACCACTTCTGCAGCAAGTACAACCCTGGGCACTACTTCAGAAACTACTACCCTTGGCACCACTTCTGCGGAAACTACTACACTTGGCACCACTTCTGCAGAAACAACCTCTGTACGTTCAACAGGGATCTTGGAAACAGCAATGTTTGTCATGACAACTGCTGGAACAACAGCATCAACCATAACTACGCCTGCCTCAACATCGGCAGTTGAAACAACAATGGCTCAAACTACCAGTTCTGCAGAATCTACACTTGGCACCAGTTCTGTAGAAAATGCAACCCTGAGAACCACTTCTGCAGAAACAACTACCCTTGGCACCACTTCTGCAGAAACAACCTCTGTACGTTCAACGGGAATCTTGGAAACATCTATGCTTGTAATGACAACTGCTGGAAGAACAGCATCAACCATAACAACGCCTGCCTCAACATCGGCAGTTGAAACAACAATGGCTCAAACTACCTCTTTTACAGAAACTACTATACTTGGCACCACTTCTGCAGCAACTAATATTCTTGGCACCACTTCTGCGGAAACTTCTACCCTTGGCACCACTTCTGTGGAAACTACTATCCTTAGCACCCCCTCTGCAGCAAGTACCTCACTTGGCACCACTTTTGCAGAAAGCACAGCCCTGGGCACCACTTCTGCAGCAAGTACAACCCTGGGCACTAATTCTGCAAAAACTACTACACTTGCCACCACTTCTGTGGAAAGCACAACCCTGGCGACCACTTCTGCAGAAACTACTACCCTTGGCACCACTTCTGTGGAAAGCACAACCCTGGGCCCCACTTCTGCAGAAACAACACTCTCTGCAAGTTCAATGGGAATCTTAGAAACAACTATGCTTGTAATGACAACTGCTGGAACAACAGCATCAACCATAACTACGCCTGCCTCAACATCGGCAGTTGAAACAACAATGGCTCAAACTACCTCTTTTACAGAAACTACTACACTTGGCACCACTTCTGCAGCAACTAATATTCTTGGCACCACTTCTGCGGAAACTTCTACCCTTGGCACCACTTCTGTGGAAACTACTAACCTTAGCACTCCCTCTGCAGCAAGTACCTCACTTGGCACCACTTTTGCAGAAAGCACAGCCCTAGGCACCACTTCTGCAGCAAGTACAACCCTGGGCACTACTTCAGAAACTACTACCCTTGGCACCACTTCTGCGGAAACTACTACACTTGGCACCACTTCTGCAGAAACAACCTCTGTACGTTCAACAGGGATCTTGGAAACAGCAATGTTTGTCATGACAACTGCTGGAACAACAGCATCAACCATAACTACGCCTGCCTCAACATCGGCAGTTGAAACAACAATGGCTCAAACTACCAGTTCTGCAGAATCTACACTTGGCACCAGTTCTGTAGAAAATGCAACCCTGAGAACCACTTCTGCAGAAACAACTACCCTTGGCACCACTTCTGTGGAAAGCACAACCCTGGGCCCCACTTCTGCAGAAACAACACTCTCTGCAAGTTCAACGGGAATCTTAGAAACATCTATGCTTGTAATGACAACTGCTGGAACAACAGCATCAACCATAACTACGCCTGCCTCAACATCGGCAGTTGAAACCACAATGGCTCAAACTACCTCTTTTACAGAAACTACTACCCTTGGCAGCACTTCTGTGGAAAGCACAACCCTGGGCACCACTTCTGCAGAAACAACCTCTGTACGTTCAACGGGAATCTTGGAAACATCTATGCTTGTAATGACAACTGCTGGAAGAACAGCATCAACCATAACAACGCCTGCCTCAACATCGGCAGTTGAAACAACAATGGCTCAAACTACCTCTTTTACAGAAACTACTACACTTGGCACCACTTCTGCAGCAACTAATATTCTTGGCACCACTTCTGCGGAAACTTCTACCCTTGGCACCACTTCTGTGGAAACTACTATCCTTAGCACCCCCTCTGCAGCAAGTACCTCACTTGGCACCACTTTTGCAGAAAGCACAGCCCTGGGCACCACTTCTGCAGCAAGTACAACCCTGGGCACTAATTCTGCAAAAACTACTACACTTGCCACCACTTCTGTGGAAAGCACAACCCTGGCGACCACTTCTGCAGAAACTACTACCCTTGGCACCACTTCTGTGGAAAGCACAACCCTGGGCCCCACTTCTGCAGAAACAACACTCTCTGCAAGTTCAATGGGAATCTTAGAAACAACTATGCTTGTAATGACAACTGCTGGAACAACAGCATCAACCATAACTACGCCTGCCTCAACATCGGCAGTTGAAACAACAATGGCTCAAACTACCTCTTTTACAGGAACCACTACACTTGGCACCACTTCTGCGGAAACTTCTACCCTTGGCACCACTTCTGTGGAAACTACTAAACTTAGCACCCCCTCTGCAGCAAATACAACCCTGGGCACTAATTCTGCAAAAACTACTACACTTGCCACCACTTCTGTGGAAAGCACAACCCTGGGCCCCACTTCTGCAGAAACAACATCCTCTGCAAGTTCAACGGGAATCTTAGAAACATCTATGCTTGTAATGACAACTGCTGGAACAGGAGATATGCTTGCATCAACATTTGCAGTTGAAACCACAATGGCTCAAACTACCTCTTTTAAAGAAATTACTACACTTGGCTCCACTTCTGCAAAAACTACTACCCTTGGTGCCACTTCTGTAGAAAGTACAACCCTGGGCACTAATTCTGCAAAAAATACTACACTTGCCACCACTTCTGTGGAAAGCACAACCCTGGCGACCACTTCTGCAGCAAGTACCTCACTTGGCTCCACTTCTGCAAAAACTACTACCCTTGGCACCACTTCTGCAGAAACGACGTCTGTACGTTCAACGGGAATCTTGGAAACATCTATGCTTGTAATGACAACTGCTGGAAGAACAGCATCAACCATAACTACGCCTGCCTCAACATCGGCAGTTGAAACGACAATGGCTCAAACTACATCTTTTACAGAAACTACTACACTTGGCACCACTTCTGCAGCAACTAATATTCTTGGCACCACTTCTGCGGAAACTTCTACCCTTGGCACCACTTCTGTGGAAACTACTAACCTTAGCACCCCCTCTGCAGCAAGTACCTCACTTGGCACCACTTTTGCAGAAAGCACAGCCCTAGGCACCACTTCTGCAGCAAGTACAACCCTGGGCACTACTTATGCAGAAACTACTACCCTTGGCACCACTTCTGCGGAAACTACTACACTTGGCACCACTTCTGCAGAAACAACCTCTGTACGTTCAACAGGGGTCTTGGAAACAGCAATGTTTGTCATGACAACTGCTGGAACAGCAACTATCCCTGCCTCACCAACTGCAGTTGAATCCACAATGGCTCAAACTACCACTTCTGCAGAATCTACACTTGGCACCAGTTCTGTAGAAAATGCAACCCTGAGAACCACTTCTGCAGAAACAACTACCCTTGGCACCACTTCTGTGGAAAGCACAACCCTGGGCCCCACTTCTGCAGAAACAACACTCTCTGCAAGTTCAACGGGAATCTTAGAAACATCTATGCTTGTAATGACAACTGCTGGAACAACAGCATCAACCATAACTACGCCTGCCTCAACATCGGCAGTTGAAACAACAATGGCTCAAACTACCTCTTTTACAGAAACTACTACACTTGGCACCACTTCTGTGGAAACTACTAAACTTAGCACCCCCTCTGCAGCAAGTACCTCCCTGGGCACCACTTCTGCAGAAACAACTACCCTTGGCACCACTTCTGTGGAAAGCACAACCCTGGGCCCCACTTCTGCAGAAACAACACTCTCTGCAAGTTCAACGGGAATCTTAGAAACATCTATGCTTGTAATGACAACTGCTGGAACAACAGCATCAACCATAACTACGCCTGCCTCAACATCGGCAGTTGAAACAACAATGGCTCAAACTACCTCTTTTACAGAAACTACTACACTTGGCACCACTTCTGTGGAAACTACTAAACTTAGCACCCCCTCTGCAGCAAGTACCTCCCTGGGCACCACTTTTGCAGAAAGCACAGCCCTGGGCACCACTTCTGCAGCAAGTACAACCCTGGGCACTAATTCTGCAAAAACTACTACACTTGCCACCACTTCTGTGGAAAGCACAACCCTGGCGACCACTTCTGCAGAAACTACTACCCTTGGCACCACTTCTGCAGCAAGTACCTCACTTGGCTTCACTTCTACAGAAACTACTACCCTTGGCACCACTTCTGCAGAAACGACCTCTGTACGTTCAACGGGAATCTTGGAAACATCTATGCTTGTAATGACAACTGCTGGAAGAACAGCATCAACCATAACTACGCCTGCCTCACCTTCGGCAGTTGAAACAACAATGGCTCAAACTACCTCTTTTACAGAAACTACTACACTTGGCACCACTTCTGCGGAAACTTCTACCCTTGGCACCACTTCTGTGGAAACTACTAAACTTAGCAGCCCCTCTGCAGCAAGTACCTCACTAGGCACCACTTTTGCAGAAAGCACAGCCCTGGGCACCACTTCTGCAGCAAGTACAACCCTGGGCACTAATTCTGCAAAAACTACTACACTTGCCACCACTTCTGTGGAAAGCACAACCCTGGCAACCACTTCTGCAGAAACTACTACCCTTGGCACCACTTCTGTGGAAAGCACAACCCTGGGCCCCACTTCTGCAGAAACAACACTCTCTGCAAGTTCAATGGGAATCTTAGAAACAACTATGCTTGTAATGACAACTGCTGGAACAACAGCATCAACCATAACTACGCCTGCCTCAACATCGGCAGTTGAAACAACAATGGCTCAAACTACCTCTTTTACAGAAACTACTACACTTGGCACCACTTCTGCGGAAACTTCTACCCTTGGCACCACTTCTGCAGAAACAACACTCTCTGCAAGTTCAACGGGAATCTTAGAAACATCTATGCTTGTAATGACAACTGCTGGAACAACAGCATCAACCATAACTACGCCTGCCTCAACATCGGCAGTTGAAACAACAATGGCTCAAACTACCTCTTTTACAGAAACTACTACACTTGGCACCACTTCTGTGGAAAGCACAACGATGGCGACCACTTCTGCAGCAAGTACCTCACTTGGCTTCACTTCTACAGAAACTACTACCCTTGGCACCACTTCTGTGGAAAGCACAACCCTGGGCACCACTTCTGCAGAAACGACATCCTCTGCAAGTTCAACGGGAATCTTGGAAACATCTATGCTTGTAATGACAACTGCTGGAACAGGAGCTACGCTTGCATCAACATTTGCAGTTGAAACCACAATGGCTCAAACTACCTCTTTTAAAGAAATTACTACACTTGGCTCCACTTCTGCAAAAACTACTACCCTTGGTGCCACTTCTGTAGAAAGTACAACCCTGGGCACTAATTCTGCAAAAACTACTACACTTGCCACCACTTCTGTGGAAAGCACAACCCTGGCGACCACTTCTGCAGCAAGTACCTCACTTGGCTTCACTTCTACAGAAACTACTACCCTTGGCACCACTTCTGCAGAAATGACCTCTGTACGTTCAACGGGAATCTTGGAAACAAGTTTCCCAGAAGTGCTGGGTACCACTTCTGCTGGAACTACACCCTCAGTTCCCTCAACAGGAAGAATACTGGAAATATCCACACCAGTAATAACTGCTGGAGAAACAACCTCATCTGTAACTACGCCTGTCTTGACATCTGCTTTTGAAACCAAGATGACTCAAACTACTCCTACAGAAATTACAACATTTGAAACCACGTCTATAGAAAATACTGTGCTGGGTACCACTTCCGCTGGAACTACACCCTCCGTTCCCTCAACAGGAAGAATACTGGAAATATCCACACCAGTAATAACTGCTGGAGAAACAACCTCATCTGTAACTACGCCTGTCTTGACATCTGCTTTTGAAACCAAGATGACTCAAACTACTCCTACAGAAATTACAACATTTGAAACCACGTCTATAGAAAATACTGTGCTGGGTACCACTTCTGGAATTACACCCTCCGTTCCCTCAACAGGAAAAATACTGGAAATATCCACACCAGTAATAACTGCTGGAGAAACAACCTCATCTGTAACTACGCCTGTCTTGACATCTGCTTTTGAAACCAATATGACTCAAACTACCACTTCTGCAGAAATTACTACACTTGGAACCGTGTCTATAGAAAATACAATGCTGGGCACCACTTCTGCTGGAACTAAACCTTCAGTTCCCTCAACAGGAAAAATACTGGAAATATCCACACCAGTAATGACAACTGCTGGAGCAACAACCTCAACTGTAACTATGCCTGCCTTATTATATTCTGTTGAAACAACAGTGGCACAGCATTCCACCTCTGCAGAAATAACTACACTTGGAGCCACTTCTGTAGAAAGTACTACCCTTGGCGCCACGTCTGTAGAAAGTACTACCCTTGGCATCACTGAAACAACACCCTCAGTTAGTTTAATAGAAATAGTATTGGAAAGATCCACACCATTAACAACAACTACTGGAACACCAGCCTCAACGATAACTAAGCCTGCCCTGGGCACCACTTCTGCAGCAAGTACAACCCTGGGCACTAATTCTGCAAAAACTACTACACTTGCCACCACTTCTGTGGAAAGCACAACCCTGGCAACCACTTCTGCAGAAACTACTACCCTTGGCACCACTTCTGTGGAAAGCACAACCCTGGGCCCCACTTCTGCAGAAATAACACACTCTGCAAGTTCAATGGGAATCTTAGAAACAACTATGCTTGTAATGACAACTGCTGGAACAACAGCATCAACCATAACTACGCCTGCCTCAACATCGGCAGTTGAAACAACAATGGCTCAAACTACCTCTTTTACAGAAACTACTACACTTGGCACAACTTCTGCGGAAACTTCTACCCTTGGCACCACTTCTGCAGAAACAACACTCTCTGCAAGTTCAACGGGAATCTTAGAAACATCTATGCTTGTAATGACAACTGCTGGAACAACAGCATCAACCATAACTACGCCTGCCTCAACATCGGCAGTTGAAACAACAATGGCTAGCCCACTAGTAATGACAACTGCTGGAAAAACAACCTCCTCTATAACTGTGCCTAGCTTAACATCTGTTGATAAAACCACAGTAACTAAAACTACCACTTCTGCAGAAAGAACTACCTTAGGCATTATATTTCCAAGAACTACTACTCTTGGCACCACTTCTGCTGAAACTTTTACACCTGGCACAACTTCTTCAGAAAGTATTATACTTGGCATGATTTCGGTAGAAACTACACCCTCACTTAATTCAACTGGAATAGTATTGGAAACATACATACCAGTTATAACTTCTGAAACCACAACCTTAGCGATAACTGCACCTGCTTTAATATTATCTAAATCCTCAATTGCTCAAAGTACCATTAGGCAGCACTATGGCAGAAACTACAACACTTGGCACCAATTCTGCAAAAAAAACCACCATAGTTGGTTCCTCTTTTGTAAAAGGTATTTCCCTGGGTACCACTTGTGCACTGCCCTTAGTTCTACATCTGTAGAAGGTACTAACTTGGGCACTACTTTGCCAGAAACTACAATGCTTTATAGCACTTTTGCTGAAACAACACCCTCAGTTAGTTCAGCAGGAACTACAGCTATAGGCACACCTGTCTTAATGCCCGATGTTGAAACCACAATGGCTCAAAATGCCATTAGGCACCACTACTGTAGAAAATACTACCTTTGGCACAATTTCTGTAAAAAAAAACACCACCGTTGGTCCCTCTTTTGTAAAAGGTATTTCCCTGGGTACCACTAGTGCGCACACTAGTACCCTTGCCACCACTTTTGCTTGAAACAAAACCATCTGTTAGTTCAACAGGAGTAGGAATGGGATCATCCATACATGTAACAACTGCTGTAGAAATCACAATGGCTCAAACTACCACTTCTGCAGATATTACTACAGACGCGTTCTACCCTTGGTACCAATTCTTTATAAATGACAACTGCTGGAACAATCCACAATGGCTCTGAAAACTACAGCTTCTGCAAATATATATCCTACAGTTACCACTGCAATAGAAACTTGTACCGTTGGCACCACTTCTGTAGAAACATCACCCTCTTTTAGTTCAACAGCCATAATACTGGAAAAATCCACACCTGTAATGACAACTGCTGGAACGGCAATCTCAGATATAATTATACCTGGCTTTAACGTCTGTTGGAATCACAGCTAACTACCATGTCTGCAGAAACTACTATGGTGCCCCTGGCTCCAATTCTGTAGAAACTACAACCATATGCACCACTTTTACTGAAACTGTTAATTCAACCGGAAAAGTTATGGAAATATCCACACCAGAAATGACAATTGTTGGAACAATCACATCGGAAACTACTCCTGGCTTAACATCTGTTGAAGCCACAGTGGCTCTGAAAACTCCCCCTTTATGGAAACTGTTTTCCTGGGCACGACTACTACAACTTTGAAAACTACAACTTCTGTAGTAAGTAGTACCACTTCCTTTGAAACAACTTAATATCAATTTTGCGAACATCTACACCTTTATTGACTTTAAAACAAGTAGGGCAAGAGTGAAATAGACTAATAGGCCAACTTCAGTGCAAGCTGTAAGTAAATGGATGCCCTAGTTGTTTTTCAACTTTTCACATGTGTAATGACACCTGCTGCAAAATCAAACTTTATTGTAACTACTCTTGTCTCCCTTGCTGTTTAAGCACTATTACTTAGGAAACTAGAACTGCTGCAGAGACCACTTTTTTTTTCAAACTGAAATAACTTTTTTAGAATTAGTTTTGTTGATGGTACAATAAATAGTTTTAAAATATTCACACCTTTAATGATAACTAGTTTTTACATTTATCTTAATTAAAAAGTCATCATGGATGAAAAGTCCACAAAAGAGAGAAACGATCAACGTTGTATTGCATCTGTCCTTTTTCATTGAATGTCTAATTTTAGTTTTGTTCCTTAAGGTGAATTAGCTTTGCTGTTTGTGGTCACAATGGCTACAACGGAGGCTGTGTGGTATATGAACGGAACTGTTTTTCAGGTAAGACTTCAAGAAGCATATCAAACGTAAAGATTTTTTTATTTCCGAAGCTAAACTGTAGGGGTGGGCGATATCTTGTTTGCGATATCGTGATAAATTCTCCCCACGATAAGAATTAGTCTTCCTGTGATAACTTAAAGTCTATTTGTTGACATTTCTGTGTGCGACTGACCCTTTTCACAAGTCTGTTAATGGTCATCAGCATTGTAAATTATCAATTTTCACATTTGTATTTTGTTTATGTACATGCATCTATAACACTATTCTTTTTATTATATTACCTTTGCATTAAATTACCCAAAAAGTTTATGCTAATGTATTTCGAATGGGAGGGATGGTAAATTTTACATTGTTTGCTCTTCTGACTGCCGTTATCAGTCTTATTTTTTTTCCTGTTATTGCAAGTCATGAAAACACTATTGTAGCGTTTTTATTTGGTATCGTCTGATTTGTGCTAATACTGTCAAAACACACAAGGTTTACATATAAACACAGTTATTTATGTCTAACTGCTGGTCCCCACTGACTTTGGAAGTATAGGGAAAACAATATGGAAATCACTGGGGACCAACAAATGTTTTGTTACCCACATTCTTCAAAATATCATCTTTTGTTCAGCACAAGCATAAAAAATAATACATTCTTAAAAATAATTTGTTGAACAGGAGAAAGAAACCATTCAGGTTTAAAATAACTTGAGAGCGAGTAAATGACAATTTTCAATTATGGGTGAACTATTCCTTTAATGTTAATAAAATAAAACACAGAGAAAAATAACTCCCTGCTCCTGAATGAATAACTTTTAATACAGTTGCTAAAGTTCAGCAGTAATACAATTTGGAAAGGCATATGAATGACAATGACAGTTTTCATTGTTGGGTGAACTAAACCTAGAGGGTTTTTTCCTTTCATGTTAAGTATATTAATCCACATAACCTTTAATAAACTAATTATAATGATTATGTTTTGCAGTTGTTCGTTTATCTAAGGAACAAGCGCACCATTGATCTTGCCTCTTCTAACACGACGAGACAAGCAGACGATGGACCGAGATAAGGACAAGGTCTTGTGGTATTTCCTAAAGACTGCAACTCTGCTAAAAATACTTTGTGCTCATGCTTCTTAATAAGGGAATGTAAATGCAAAAAAGAAAGAAATGTAAGCATCTGAAGAGGCTTTTGACAATGTATTGAATATTTTATATTTGTTGCAATTTGAAAATGTGTTTTATAGTCTGTGTAATGTAAATATCACTATTAAATGAATAAAAGATTTTCACTATTGTCAATGTGAAATGTTGTCTTGATTACATTTAGTCATTTAGCAGATACTTTTATCCAAAGCGACTTACACAAGGACAATTGAAGCAATCAAACCACCAAAAGGGCAATATGCAAGTGATATGACAAGTAGCAATGTCTTTTTTGTGTATTTATATACATGTGCACACACACACACAAGCGCGTGCGCAGCAAAAAGAAAACCATTAGATCGAAAGAGAATAGAGAAAGCTAGTGTTAGAAGACTTTTTAAATAAAATAACAAAAATGAATGGATCAAATAGTTCAAGAGAGAGTGCTTGAGTTAAGCAGGTCATTCAATCAGGAGGGAACAATAAATGAACATAAATAAATATTCAAAGAACCACCTGCACTAAGCAATGTGAGGTTGGTGTTTGTAGTTTTGACAAGGAGTATGATCGAAGTTTTGTATTGCAATCCTCATTTGTTGTTTAAGTTGGGTATACTAGACGGTCTGGTTTAGCACTGCTGTGGCATAGATTTTGGGGTAATTATTATTTTGCTAGCAAGAAAAGTTATTGGCCATTAATTTAAACCACCAACCTGAAACATTTAATTTGGTAAATTTACATAAATGTGTTATGTACAATGTCCCTGTTAATTAAACCAATAAAATGCATACAACTAATATTCTCCTTCCCTTCATATTTGTAATAAAATGTTCGTTTATTTTACTTTCGCAGTTTAAATAAACAAATCTCATTTTTCAAAATGGCATTTTTCTTTACTGGTGTTTATGAATGTTTTAACCGAACTTTAACACCATAGGGGCAGACCCCCTGATTGCAGCGGAGGACACTTTGAAGCGATCATGAAGGAGGTGACTCCAAGAGTGTTGGATCATGAATGAGGGGGAGTCTGGGGTGGGGAAGAGTCTTTTATTAATGTCGCTTGCTAGTCAAGTGTCAAAGAAGTAGCCGAGAACACACAAATCTCTGCATCTCTCGCCTGCTCTGCCTACCTATGCATTGGCAGATACTTCCCAGTTCCTCGGTGCACCATGTACTTGTTTATTGTTGCTTCACATTAACATAGGAGGTAATTCAGCCTTGCATAAAATAATATTAAAACAAGTGACATTTCAGTGATCAAGAATGTTCCAAGGTACAAATAAGCTTTTCTTTGATTCATCAGTCCTCGTCTGATAGGAAGCAAGGGAAGATAACAAGAAATGAGAAGCACCCACAGAAAACTTACTGTAACACTGGTGAGGTCGACACACACTTTCTCCTTCACGGTAATAATATAAAAGGGTGAGAGCGAAGTACTTTGACAAATGGTCAAACTCCATGCCACAGTTTTTATAGTTCTTCAGAAATCGATCAAATGCAGTTATTACTGGGTGGAGACAGACATCAACTGCAGCTAAATTCATACTCCCTCAAAGCCAACTATTGCCTTGATCAATACATTCAAAGTACATATACAGTTAGCTCAATATATTTGGACACAATGACCATTTGTATTATTTTAACTGTCAAAGGAGCTCTTCGTGCAGGTGAAACAGACAATTTTTGTCTTCTAAATCAGAACCAATCTTTCAGAGAGATAGCAGGAACATTCTGAGGAAAAAAAGAAAGAACGCAGTGGTGAGCTCAGCAACATAAAAAGGCCTGGACGTCCACGGAGAATAACCTTGGTGGATGATCCTCTCCATGGTAAAGAAAAGCCCTCTTACAACATCCAGCCAAGAGAAGAACACTCTTCAGGAAGTAGATGTGTCCCTGTCAAAGTCTACAATCAAGAGAAGACTTCATCAGAGCAAACACAGAGGGTTTACCACAAGGTTCGAATAAGGACAGATTAAAAAAACATCTAAAAAAGCCAAACCACTTCTGCAAAAGCATTCTTTGGACGGCTGAAATTAATATCAACCTGTACCAGAATAATGGGAGTAAAAAAAGTATGGAGAAGGCTTGGAACAGCTTATGATCCAAAGCACACAACATCATCTGAGAAACATGGTGGAGCAGTGTGATAACATGAGCATGACTTCCAGTGGCACTGGGTTACTGGTGTTTAGTGATGATGGGACAGAAGCAGCTGGAAGAATTCAGCAAAGTTGACTGGACGGCGCTTAATAGTACAAATGGAAGATGAACCAAAACATATTGCAAAAGCAACCCTGTAGTTTTTGAAGGTAAAAACGTGGAATATTCTGCAATAGCCAAGTCAATGTCCTGATTTCAACCCGATTGAGCATGCTTTCACTTGCCGAAGACAAAACTAAAGGCAGAAGACCCACAAACACAACAACTGAAGTCAGCTGTCACAACGCATCACAAAGGAGGAAACCCATCTCTGCTGATGTCCATGATGACTTCAAGACTTGAGGCAGTCATTGCTTGCAAAAGGTTCTCAACAAAATATTTAAATTAACATTTTATGAATATATGTACTTGTCCAATTACATTTGAGCCCCTGAAAATGGAGGGACTGTGTATAAAAATGGTTGTAATTCTAAAGCTTTATATGGTATACTCTTTGTTCAGCCCCTTAAGTTAAAGCTTAAAGTCTGCACTTCAATTTCATCTTGATTTTTCATTTTAATTCTATTCTGGTGACATACAGAGCCGAGATTATGAAAACTGTGTCAGTGTTCAAATATATATGGACCTAACTGTATAACAGTATTTTTTTCTTATTTTAAATTATTTTAAAACCCGGACGGAAGAAATTGGGTAGGAAAATGTGCACAAGCAACAGGGATTACCGCAAGCTTGAGAACACTGTCAAGCAAAGCCGATTCAAACACTTGGGAGAGCTTCACAAGGAGTGAACTGAAGCTGGAGTCAGTGCATCAAGAGTCACCACGCTCAGACATCTTCAGGAAAAGAGCTACCAAGCCACTTCTGAAACAGAAACATCGTCAGAAGCATCTTACCTGCGCTAAGGAGAAAAAGAACTGGACTGTTGCTCAGTGGTCCAAAGTCCTCTTTTCAGATGAAAGTAAATTTTACATTTAATTTGGAAATCAAGGAAGAGTGGAGAGGCACATAATCCATGTTGCTTGAAGTCCAGTGTGAAGTTTCCACAGTCAGTGATGATTTGGGCTGCCATGTCATCTGCTGGTGTTGGTCCACTGTGTTTTCTGAAGTCCACAGTCAACGCAGCCATCTACCAGGACATTTTAGAGCACTTCATGCTTCCTTCTGCTGACAAGCTTTATGGAGAAGCTGATTTCATTTTCCAGCATGACTTGGCACCTGCACACACTGCCAAAGGTACCAAAAGCTGGTTTAATGACCATGGTATTACTGCCAGCAAACTCGCCTGACCTGAACCCCATTGAGAATCTATGGGGTATTGTCAAGAGGAAGATGAGAGACACCAGACCCAACAATGCAGATGACCTGAAGGCCGCTATCAGAGCAACCTGGGCTTCATTACACCCGAGCGTGCCACAGGCTGATTGTCTCCATGCCACGCCGCATTGATGCAGTAATTCATGCAAAAGGAGGCCAAACCAAGTATTGAGTGCATTGAAATTAACATTTTTTTTCAGAAGCCTGACATTTCTGTTTGAAATATCCTTTTTTAATTGATCTTATGTAATATTCTAATTTTCTGAGACACTGACTTTTGGGTTTTCATTATCTGTAAGCCATATTTCAAGAAATAAAGGCTTGAAATATTTCACTCTATGTGTAATGAATCTATACAATACGTGGGTTTCACTTTCTGAAATGAGTGACAAAAGATATTGACTTTTTTCATGATATTCTATTTTTTTAGATGTACCTGTACATCCATTTTGGTTGACAAAACAAGGAAAGCAATTCATCACTGAAATGCATATACACAATTTTAATTTGGTGCAATACAGATGTTAAGCTATTGATTATGACTGGAGTCTTATTTCACCTTTTTCACACAATATCATTGTAAAGTTGGTTATCTACCTTTATAGGCCTATAAGCACCTCCCTTTTGCATGTTATCTAGCCTTGCAAAGACATTCTAGAAAACTCTAGACAGTCATCACAGCAGATGCTGCATTATTCCACCATCTACTGGTTAACTGTGGTACTTCAAACTGTGGTCAGATGCACAAAATGCCCAGGTACAAGTTGCATTTACCATTTAATTTGCTGCATTCTAATATGTTGATTAATTGAAGAGCACGTGGATGTACATTGATTCTAATTGTACAGTCTGCGATAACTGCTGAAGACAACTGAACAAGCCCATTCTTCATTTGTGGTGGCAAGTGGTGCCTCCCTTTATACCAATGCATTTTTTATTTATTTCAGAATCAGAATTAGCTTTATTCGCCAAGTGTGCACAAACACACAAGTAATCTGTTGTGTTTTTTAAGAAGCTCTTGGCACATACATGCATACCTACATATAAATATACATATTTGACATGAGAACAGAAACATTTAAATAAGACTTAACAATAAATAATGTGTATGAATCTGGAACAGAAGATATATGTACAGAGTTGTGCATTATTTCCTCTATATACATACAGCTGTATAGAAAATGTGCATATGTATTTACATAGAGAGAGAGGCAATAATTAGAGATGGAGAATGAATTACAGAACACAACTAACTGTGTTAGTTGTTTAGGCTTGAGGTGGCATGGGGGCTGTTTTTATGACTAGATGTTCTAGTGCACAGAGATCTGTAGTATCTGCCTGAGGGGAGAAGCGCAAACAGGTTGTGAGAGGGGTCTGTGATGATGTTACCTGCCCGTTTCTTCATTCTGGAGTTGTACAAGTCCTGAAAATTGGGCAGGTGCACACCAATGATCCTTTCTGCTATCCTAACAGTCCATTGCAGTCTTCTTATAATTGATTTGCAGGCTGACCCAAACCAGACAGTTATAGAGGAGCACAGAACCGACTCGATATCAGCTGAGTAACACTGGGTTATCTGCACCTGTGGCAGGTTTAACTTTTTCAGTTGACGAAGGAAGTTCAACCTCTGCTGAGCCTTTTTCACAATGGAGTTATTGTGGGTGTCCCACTTCAGGTCTTGAGAGATGGTGGTTCCCAGGAACTTGAATGACTTCACTGGAGCCACAGTGCTGCCCATTATGCTGAGCGGGAGGAGAGCATGGTGGTTCATCCTAAAGTCTATCATCTCCACAGTTTTGAGCATGTTGAGCTCCAGATTGTTGTGACTGAACCAGACAGCCAGCTGCTCAATTTCTTGTCTGTAAGCACTCGTCGCCATCCTGCATGAGACCGATGACTGTGGTGTCATCTGCAAACTTCAGGAGTTTGACAGAGAGGTCTTTAGAGGTGCAGTCATTTGTGTAGAGAGAGAAAAGCAGTGGGGAGCGAACACAGCCCTGAGGAGCTCCAGTACCAATATTTGCATATTTGTATTCTGTCAAATTATTTGTTACTATTGTTCTTGTGTTTTAATTTTTTGTTCTCAATGATAAATGGGCCTAAATCTACAGTGCTCAACATGAAACAGCATTTTAAAAGAGGGGCATCCACACTCAAAACCTATTTGCAATGATGTGAGCAGGTGCTTAGGGAAGAGACCTGTAATTGTATTAAATGTTTTTGCTGATCAGGATATAAAGAAACACCTGATGGACAGGAAAGTCCAGCTCAAGACAAATCCCTCTTCCTGGAATATCAACTAGGCTAACAGATGTTTCTCTGGGCTCATCTCCAGAAAAGAGTGAGAAGACAGAGAGACTGTTGCTTAGACGTTCTCACGGCTCTTCGGGGAGTACAATAATCTCCTGAGATTACAGCAGTTGATTTCTCAGTACAAGTCTCTGCTATGAGAAAAGAGGCAATGTATACTCCTTGGTTGGACAGTATGTACTACACATAGTGTCCCCAAAAAGTGTTTAGACACGTTCGGGTATGACTCAGCAAACAATTAATTATAAGAAAAGCTCAAGTGCCATGTTCAGTTTCCAAGCAATTGTGTTTTAATCAGGTCAGTGATTTTTGTGACAGATCCCACTGTTGTTCTGTAATGAACCTAAATAGTTTTAGTATTTTACTTCGAAGCATGTTTTGCTGTTTATTTGAATTAAATGGCGCTTTGTTTGATGTTTTGCATATAGCCAAATACAATTCATTCGTAGGCTTACGTGTAGATTGAGAGGCGACATATTGCCATCAACTAGGCTATGTATTTTTAAACACTCTTGTTTTCGGTTTTTCATCAAACAGACATTTGTATCATGTTTCATCGACCGTGGTGACTTCTGAAATATGAATTGAATCAGTTGATCCGCTGAGGCAGAAGACTGTCTCTCTAGCGCCCCCTCTCTTGTTCAGGCCGCTACAGAAACAACACTTCTCGTCGTACGCTCAGCGAGCGACTGCAGCTGGAGAGACAATAACAGCGAGCCGTGCACAGGTAAGGAAACCCTGTCAACGCTGCCGTATGTGTGTTTAAATGCGATTTATTAGTGTATCCACTGGCTTTCGTGCACTATATTCGAAGGTGATTTGTATTAAACATAAAACACGCGTGCCCTGTGGTGAATATAAATCGGCGTCGGTCATGTCATGTTGTTAAATCGGGCCTGCGCTGCTTACGTATTAATTAACTAATTAAACATAAAACACGCTCTGAATATAGAATATGCTTGAATATCGAATATAGAATATGCTCGCTTATTAGGGAGAAAAAATATCCTATCTCATCCGAAAAATACGTTAAGTGACAAGATTATTCAAACTGTACAAGGCGTAGATGTAACGGTATGTATGGGACTTTTCACCAAATAACGTTACCCATATAGGCTACTGTCGTGGTCATTTACAAGAGTACACCCATAGACGCGTAAAACCTTATTCCTGTACGTTTCCTTTATTTCTTATCAGTTGAACACAAATTGCGAGAGCTGTTGCGCGCGGTCTGTCATTTTAATACTAGCTAAATACCCCTGCTGCAGACTATAAAGAATTCTAATATTGCCATATAAAAGGGATAATGAATTTAAGTGAGGCTATTTCTATAAAAAAATCCGAATGTTCAAGCTCATAGTAAATCGATTCTGGTTGAAGGATGCTTTGTTGGAACGCGCCTCCTCCCTCCATCTCTACAGAACAGAGATGCGGCCATGATCCAGCTCTTCATGTTCATGTCGTTCTGTTCATGTTTCTGAATTCAGCCATCGGTGTCTCAGTGTCTGAAATCACGCTCTGTCTGAAATGATAGAAGACTCGTTTTTATTACAAGTCGTGGTTACGCTTTGTCATTGACCGAATGCTGATTCGGTGTTCAAATAAAGGCATGCAACGCCTTTCTTCATCCACAGTTGTCTAATCATGGAGATGCATAATTTCATTCAGGGACCAGCATTGTTCTGCACGTTCACCGCGCTTCGCACATGCGGTCGTATATTATCACTGTGTTACATTGCATCCCTGTGGACTGTAATCCGGTTTAAAATGGGGGTTGAGTTGGGGATTTTTTTGTATTGCCTGCACACGCCTCTCTGGCTGTGTTAACGGGTTGCCTCGCCTCTTTTCTCATTAATTACAGTTGACGTTTTCTATCGTTTACATGATTTCTTTTCTTTGTTTTCTGCCATTGCTCGCGGTCGATTGCTGTTTGATGGTTTAAAATGCTATGAGACTGTATTGAGGTGACAGATTCTGGATTACAGGCGAGGGCCAAGTAACTGTTGAGGACCAGACATGCTCCTCTAACAAGACCCTTCACAGAACCCTGTAGGGTGTATCATGCACATATCTATTCAGTAACGCTTTATTCTCATGGTCCCTTTTGAACACTCTGTTGACAATAACACTTGTATCATATCAACTAAATCTCATTAGTTTTAGTAGACTGTCTATTTAATATCTGCTAACTCTTTATTGCAATATTCTCCCAAGACATTACTGACTATAAGTAACTTTGCAAGTACATGTCATCTTTATGTAACCCTATCACTCTACTAACACTCTACTAACAATCTTAATAAAAGTTAGTAAATATGTAGGAGCAATGTTACTAATAGTCAGTAGAATGTGTTAAAGCGACAATCAAAATAAAGTCAAACCATCTATTCTAATCTTTTATTTGTATTTTTTTTTTATGACTGCAATGCTCTTTCATTTAATGGAAAAGAGCAGTTTTGGCATTTTCATTATAAATAATCCACAGTAAAATTGTAAAATCTAATTTATAAGTGTTCAGTTAATTAAACCAACCAACCAACTGGGGGTATTTCCAAACACACTAATGGGGAATTTGCATATGGAATTTTTATGGCATATGTAAAATCATAAAACTGAATCAAAATATTAAAATGTACTTATATAATTAGATACAAGTATTATCTTTGCTCTGAAGAAGGAATACAAAATATTCCTTATATATTCCTCAATATTCCAGAAAGTTATTTCTGTCCTTATCACATCACAGTGATCGCTGTTTGTGGTATTTGTATAAACATGCCTGTGACACAAAATAAAATAAAAAAAAGTTTTTCGCTACAGCATTATAAATACTAGCCGTGCACGCTTATTATTTTTAATGGTCACTAAGCTGCACAAAAACATCTGAGCATATTGTTGTGGTTTAGTGGTATGGGCAGGCTTACAAAGAGCATAACATCTCTGACATAATGCCATATGAAGTCTCTCATGTGTTAATTGGCAAGGCACTGACAGACGGGCTTCACTTGCTGCAGCTCCAGTCTCCTCAGACTAACTGGCATGAGAGGGTGTGAATGGGGCTTGTATCATTTGAGGTGAATTAGCAGCTGTAGAGACTCAGGCCATTACCTCTCTGACAGAAGCGTGATGAGCAGAATTCCACGTCTACATGCATCCACATGGTCCTTTGCCCCGAGAACAGCGTGACTGTTCTGGAATGAACTGAAGCATATGTAATGTGGGCTACAAAAGTTTGAGACCGAAATAGAAGATCGAAACATTTTATATACTAATAATAACAATTATTAGTAATTTAATGATCCCAAGTTATTACAAATGATATAGTCATAAGCAGTGTTGGGGGTAAGGCATTACAAGTAACGCGAGTTACGTAATAATATTACTTTTTTCAAGTAACTAGTAAAGTAACGCATTACTTTTTAATTTACTAGAAAATATCTGAGTAACTTTTTTTCATTTATTGATGACAGTGCGCTGTGTGAACATGATCTTACTGTAGTTCTAATCTAGACTAAATGTGAACGTGTATTAATTCATCCCACTCACAAACAACAGATTCAGTATTCATCAAAATGAATTAAATATGCAAACTCAGAATAAACCTGCAATAATTAAATATGTTAAACACAAATATATCTAATCTCATTTCATTAACTGATGTCTTTGCTGCTGACCTTTGATGATCCAGTTCAATCATACTAATAAGTAAAAATGACTTTAGATAAACTAACAATTGTGCTTGATTGTTTTTTTTATGGTTAAAGAGTGTTGAATCTTCTTCTGTGGTCTTCTGTACAGACGTGATTTACTCGTCTTTCAGTCTGAGGTTTATTCATTACACTTTTTGGTGTGAAAGGCTTTTACATTTGCTATAAATAGAACTTATTGTGTTAAAAACAATCAATCAAGCCCTGCTCATATTTAAAAAGTAACGCAAAAGTAACGCAAAAGTAATGTAACGCATTACTTTCCATAAAAAGTAACTAAGTATCGTAATTAGTTAATTTTTTAGGGAGTAACGCAATATTGTAATACATTACTTTTAAAAGTAACTTTCCCCAACACAACGTTCTCCAACATTAAAAAATGAATAGTGATTTCAGAATTCAGTGTTTGGTTTGACCTCTTTTTATTTTAGAGAAAGCAGCACTCAAGCTGCATGAATTTCACAAGTTGGTGCAAAACCCGATGATCCATCTTATACTGCATGACAAGAGCACCTGAATATTTATTTTATATTTTACATCAATTTCTTTTGAATACATTTCTAAATTCAAAAGTCAAGTCAAAATGATTTGTATAGTGCTTTATATTATTATCTTAAAGCCGTATAATGTTTATATGCACATATGGGCTTGAGTCCAAATATATGGATATTTAAAAACAATCACAATAAAATATGAGTGGTCTGGGCTGCAATTAATGACACATTTAACATGAATTTTCATTTTTGTCTCTCCACCACAGGTGAAATCATTCTACACCCAGCTATCCCTAATAATCTAACTGTATAGAATAGCACCATCGCAGCGCTCATATGCAATTTGATGATGTCTAATCCAATATCAGATGTGACAAATTATGATCGGTGGATTTCTGTCCTTTTTGTTACTGTTTACTGTGTTTGAAATGTTGCCCAAAAGGAGGTAGAGAGCCGAGAGAGGAGTGAGGTGGAATAATGAATTGATGTGAGCTGTTTCACAGCACAAGCCCAGCGCGTAACAGCGCAGAGCGGCGTTGTTTGGTGCCAAAGTAAACCCTAAGTAAACTGCACAGTTATTCAACCAAGCAGTAATAAGTTTTAGTTCCTGGTTGCAAACAAATAATATCTGTTTTTTTACACACATAGAACACACACATAGAACACAGACATAAACACACACACACACACACACACACACACTTTTTTTTTTGAAGTTGAGCCACTGTAGGGATGTGCACCGATTATATCACATATCGCCCAACGATCATTTGAAGCAGCTAAAACAATTCACCCCTGGAAGAACACCTTACTTATGGAAAAAAAAGAAGGCTGCCACATGTTGTCCATTAGGTAAGATGTAATTACAAATTGAATATTTTACTCGAATATCCAGGGAAGCCTTGCCTCACAACTGTATATGTATATATTTGCAATAACAAGATATAAGAATAAATTGCTATTTTTAGATGTTTACCAGGCAACTTTAAAATGTCTACAAGCACCACACACGCTGACAAGAACAGCTTAACCCTCGTCCTGTCACAGTGGGAGCTCTGCTTTGCAAAAAGTCTGTTTGAACTATCACTTTCACAGATGAAAGGGGAAGTGTATGTTTACAAGGAAGCATTTGAATTCCTGCGTTCAGTTACTGAAACTTATTGGTGAAAGAAGCGCATTATTCAAATAATAATAATACAAAATATCTTATTGATGGTGATAATACTTTCTGTTATAAACAAACTACAGTGTCTCTGCAGAGTATCGCAGGTACATAACAGCTGTGCAAACATCTATGTTTTACACAAAACAGATCTTACTTTACATTTTGTGCTTTCTCTAGGGATAGTTCCCCAAAAATGCACACACCCTCTAAATCGCCCAGAACACAAATTAAAATATTTTTAATGTCCAAGGGCTTATGGCAGCACGGCAACTGGGGCCCAGAAAAGTTAAGGACACTGTTAAAATAGTCAGAAGGGCCAATTTATGAAGCGAGCAGAAAACAGAAATGCAAAAATTTCTTCTCTTCTGTGTCAGTCTCATTCATGTTCATCATTCTTGCAAAACAAAGCGTTCCTTGAACGCCGGCTCCTTCGTCACACACACACACACACACAAAGAAGAGAAGAAACACATTTTTGAGAGAAAATTAGAAAGCTTTTGGACACAAAAATATCACACAAGATGAACACACAGGGTGAGTAATTAATGACAGAATTTTCATTTTTGGGTGAGCACACACACACACAATTTGATGATGTGACACACACAAAATGTTTAGTGAGGTGGAATAATGAATTCTGTTTCATTTGTAAAGTGTAAACACAATTATTCAATAATAAGTTTTAGTTCAAGTTTTTTTGAAGTATTCACACATTTTAAAAGGAAGAACACACACACACACACACACACACACAAAAAGAGATTTGTTTGAATTCCTGCGTTCAGTAGAGAGCCAACTGTGCACGTTTTTATGTTTTAACACTCATAATGAGACACCGCCACACAAAAGACAACAGATGTTAGTGCCTGGTTAGATGGTGCTCTTCATCTGCCCTTGGAAGCATGTGGTGTTATGGTACTCGGTGGAGAAAGGACATTTTTAAAAGGTCTTTTAACTCATTGGACATACAGTGTGGTCCAAATGTCATGTTGAACATCGGGGATTCAAAAATATAATTTACATTTGGAAAGTTATGGCATAAATGATAAACAGATTGAGATTATCCACCATTTAGGTCACTAATCAAATGAGCAAATGTGTACAAAGGAGATCACATGATCAATGTGACCGATGATCAGATGTTCTTGCTTACATTGAAGAACGAGATGTTGTTTGGACAGTCCCATTCTCAAATTATATGGGATAGCAAGATCATGAATTGTGCTTTGTTGGTGTAATTAAAGCAAAAGGGTGGCATACCAAATACTAAGATGATCTGAAATGTAAGTCATGTCAGTTCAGCGTTTCACTGCAGTTGGGATGATAATAATGTCAAATTAGAAGAATGCACATTAGAAGATACAAAAGTATTTTGGATCCCACTGTGTCATAGTCTTTTTATTGTACTGTAGAGTTTGCTTGCTCTATTTGAAGATGTGTGTATTAGGTCAACAGTGACACATGTTGAGCAGTCATCACATTCCCAGTGTACTTTGCTTTGAGTAAAGGTGAGGAAGTAAAGATCCCGAATCCTTGTGCAAATTCTGTGTTGTGTGCCAGAGCACATAAAACAGGTGAGATGTGTCCCACTGCCCAATGCACTGACCTGGAGAATCCAAACAGGGTTTCTTCCTTTGGCTGTGGGTTTTAGTAAAGCAGAGCAGGGAAACTCATAAGAAGATGAAACAGAAGAGCAATTTGTTGATATAACTGGGAAAGTATAATAAATGCTCAATAAGTTCAATAAATGCTAATGGGTTACATCAACAGTTTGTAGCATAGTAGAGTATAGTAGCAGTGAAGATGCTGGTAATGCTCTACAGCAGTCTTAGTCTTTCTTATTCCCTCTCTAAATCATGTAGATCTACTATAATATGCTGCTTATTACTCCAGTAAATGGTTGACACTTCTGAAACCTCAGATGATGAAACTAAAAATTGCATGAAGCTTTCTGCGACTGTAGCTCGCGGAAAATGTTAAGGTATAGATAGTTAACTCAAAAATGAAAGTTCTGTCATCATTTATTCTCCTTCGTCATTTTAATTTTCATTTTAAGAAATTAATACTTTTATTCACCCAAGGATATATTAAATTAATGAAAAAGTGATAGATTTTTTTTTTGCAATGTAGGCCAAAGTCTTTACTGTTTTAAATAAATGATGTTCTTTTGAACTTTTTATTAATCAAAGAATCTTGAAAAAAGTATCCCAGTTTATAAAAACATATGAAGCAGCACAACTTTTGCTAATCATGAATAATAAATAAATCAGCATATTAAAATTATTTCTGAAGGATCATGTGACATTGAAGACTAGAGTAATGGCTGATGAAAATTAAGCTTTGCATCACAATAATAAATAATATTTTAAAATATATTCAAATAGAAAACTGTTATTTTAAATTGTAATAATATTTCACAGTATTACAATTTTTAAAGTGTTAAGAGACGTGTGTGTGTGTGTGTGTGTGTGTGTGTGTGTGTGTGTGTGTGTGTGTGTGTGTGTGTTGAAAAGTCAATACATTCCCATTGCTCTAGAAAGAAAAATGAAACACATGCGCACACACACACACACACACACACACACACACACACACACACACACACACACACACTGTTTCTAGGTGCTACAAGCACACACGTCAGAATGAGCTGTCAGGATGTCTGGAGGGCTGGGCGCTGTGTGTGTAATGAGTGTATGTTTGTATGTAGGATGAATAGTGCATCGGGATGGCTGTGAAATATCCAACATGTATAATCTGCTTTGGGCTGGGTAGCTAACTAAATATCCTAATAACAAGTATTAGCGATTATAGTATTACAAAATGATTATGTAGTCATGAGTGAATATTTGGATTTAACACCTCATAGCTCGAGAGCGGGAGTGTCCCCTGTAGAAACAACAATTGCTGTCAGTTGAAAAAAGGGTGTTTTCTGTAATCTGGCAATTAGTTTGTTAATTACATTCTGTCATCTCACAAATAAGAACATACCAAAACAGTTTTGCAGTGTTACATTGTGCAATACAATGGTTTAATAAAGTGACTACAGAAAGGCTTGCTGGAGGTGCATAGGGACACGTTGGCTTGACTGCACTATTTTAGGCCGCATGGCAGTAACCTTAAGCTTGACCGGCATGCTTGGCAGTATAAATATACAGGTTCACACCGGCACTCTGGCTCTGTTTACAATGAGCTTGTGACAGCCCTGTGTGAAGAGACGGATCCTGCCGATTGGATATTGATTCAACCCACGGTGTCCTTTGAAAAGTTGATGGACGAAAAGTCTACTGTTGACTCGCAGAATTCATATGGTTGGTTTGACAGTTGTTTCTGAGGTTTCTGCTAATGGATTGTGGATTTTCAACCTGAATGTTTTTCATGGAAATAACTTTTTTCTTCTGTCAGCACTGAAAAGCCATTTTGAACAGTAGCCTAGTAATGCACAGCATTACGAAATCTCCACAACACAACAAAATCATCACACAACACAACGAACAGGACTAATTGCATTGTGTTGCGACTTGTTTCCGTTGTGTTAGGACTTGTTTCCATTGTGTTAGGACTTGTTTCCATTGTGTTAGGACTTGTTTCCATTGTTTTGCGATTTGTTTCCATTGTGTTAGGACTTATTTCCGTTGTGTTTGCGGCTTATTTCTGTCAGGTGCGGGTAATGGATGAGGGCGAGGACTCAAATGCAGGAGGGAAACAGAGGTTTATTAATAATAATATAAATAAAACAAACAAAAACTACCCCGTAAGGGAAAAACAGACTGGCTAGGCAAGGCAGGGCAAGGCAAGGCAGGACATGAACACGCAGCTAATGAGAAAAATCATAAGCCATGTGTTCACACAAGACATGACAACATGAAAGCACGCAGCCAATGAAATACACAAGCTGCGTGCCACACAGCACAAGATATAACATGATTGCACGCAGCCGATAAAAACACGAACTGCGTGCAACACAACAAAATACACGTGGACAGAAGAGCACGCGGCCGAGCGAACTCGAGACCGCACGCTCATACAAAGAGACAGAATGTGGAGCGCGAGTGTCCGAACCCCGACATGAAACTGAAACTCAAGACAAGATTGCCGGGATCCAAACATCACGCTCCAACATGAATCAAGGCACGCAGACGAGAGAGCGCGCGACTCGAGCACACTTGAAGCCACGCACTCACATGAAAACCCGGACATGATGGGAGTATCAGGGCTCTGTCACAAAACCATGAATAACACTAGACCGAAGTGACAGAACCCTGACAGTTTCCATTCTGTTGCAGCTTGTTTCTGTTGTGTTGTGACTAGTTTCTGTTGTGTTGCAGATTATTTCCGTTGTGTATTAGCTTGTTTCTATTGTGTTACAGCCTGTTTCTTTGCGTTGTGGCTTGTTTCCATTGTGTTGCGACTTGTTTTTCCGTTGTGTTGTGGCTTATTTCTGTTGTATTGCAAGTTGCAGATTGTTTCCGTTGTGTTATAGCTTGTTTCTTTGTGTTGCGGCTTTTTTCCGTTGTGTTATGCTAATTCCGTTGTTGCGACTTGTTTCTGTGTTATTGTGCTAATTTCATTGTGTTTTGCTGATTTTGTTGTGTTGCGGCTTGTTTCCGTTGTGCTGTGGCGATTATGTTATGTTGTGAAGATTTTGTTGTGTTGTGCACTACTAGGCCACCATAATTTTGGCACTAGGAATCAGAGCAAAACAATTAATGCCAAGCAAAAGCATTTTGAGCTGATTTTCTCTTGTGCATCCACTAACTTAATCCTTTTATTTCCCCTTCTTTCTTTCTTTGTTTCTCTCTTATCTTTACCCTCCGTCCTCCCCTTCAGTATCCTCATTTGGACTTGCTATGGACCAGCAGCACGATTTATTGAGTTCCTCGCCCAATAGCCACACAGCTCACTACAATTCTGGTGATACCATGGCAACCTCCCTTTCTGGAATGTCCATCAATGATCATCACCATGGCAACCAACTCCATAAGGAGAATGGAATTGCGGTGGGGCTCGTGGGGCCAGGGGACTGTCCAATGAAAGGTGAGCTCGCTTCTGTGTGAAAACAGGTCGGTTGTCACAGCCAGTCAAAATAAATACACACACATACTGATTAACTGATTAGTCAGAACTATTAAACAAGCTCTGCAGTGTGAACAGGGTGTGTGTGTATCATGACTGCATTTACATGTAGTTAAAGGACCAGTTTAATTGTCTTTGAAGGACATATGGGTATGGAATGTGATCTACACATTCAACGTACCTTCTACCACCATGTATAGGGATAGTACCCGTAAATGGAAATGTTGTCTTCATTTGCTCACCCTTATGTCGTTCCAAACCTGTATGAGTTTCTTTATGTTGAACATAAACTAAGGTATTTTGAAGAGTGCTGGTAATCAAAGAGTTGATGTGATAGAAAATAGTATTTCTACCATGGAAGTCAATGAGGACCATTCACTGTTTGGTTCTTCAAAATTCTTCATTGTTTGACATAAGAAAGAAATCCTTCCAGGTTTGGAACAACATAAGGGTGAGTAAATGATGACAAAACGTTCATTTTTGTGTGAACTGTCCCTTTAATTTAAAACATGCATTTATTTATTTAATTCAACCTTTTAAAAAGATGTTAGTAACTTGATGAAATTGCCTTGATAACTTTGGGAATTGAGCCGTAGATTTCTAGTTTTCATTATGCTTTGCATAGAACTCGATGAAAAGAATAAATGTTGAATTGGTATTTTATGTGTTTTTTAGTGAATGTAAAGACCTGTTATTGTGTACTGCTGATGTATTTGAATGTTTGACAGTTTCTGTAATGTTGAAGATTTTTTGGTTAACATTATGTTGAAAAGTAGTGCTTTCGTTTATGTTGTGAAAGGCTACGTATGAGTCATATGAGCTCCAATATAGCATTTATTTGAGCAAAAGTTAGCTTGTGATATGTTAGCTGTTAATTTGAATTCAAACAGATAACATTAGTTGGTTCCAGGGCCACCACTCAATTATGCTCAATTATACAAAATTGTCAAAGTTAATTACTCATGTTTATGGTGCTAGTTTATCCTACAGTTCTTTGTAGTTGTATAATGTAGTTTGTTGGTTGAGGTGGCTAAACCGTACAAATTTGCACAACCTCACTCTTACGATTTTGTATGATTTCTGTGATGCTTAAGTTTAGGGGCAGGGTTAAGGTGTATGAATTTACCACCTCGTAAAATAGGTATGATTTTTCACAAGTCAAATGAATTCGTTCGATTGAGGTTCTTACGAATTAGCGACCTTGTCAAAAATGTACGAATTGCCGTGATATCGGGATGAAAGTCATTACTCAAAAAGATTGGTGCATTATTTTTCAGTGTTGTTGAGCCAAAATATTTGTTCTTATAGTGTGTAAAAGATCCACAGCCAACACGGATGAAATATCCATTAATAATATCTATTTACATGTAGTGCACACTATTAAATATTGCAAGGGCAATGTTATGAAAGGCAAAATCAGATATATCTTGGCTGCCAGGGGGCGATATTATCAGACAATGCTGTTCTGTATAATACACCAGAGAAAGATTTGCACATGTGCTTACTAAATAATGAGATTAAATATTAATGACTTCATTAGGACATGAATTCACTGTGATACGGCATACACGCAGATCCCTCAGAGCATCAATTAGCATGACCGCTAACGTGTGTTTCCTCCCGTCATGAGCAAATTAAACATATCAAATGATCAAAGACAATTTAGGGCGTATGATCTTCTCTATACATATTTTAGTGATGAATGTGGCTGCAGTGGCAGCAGCTTTTTGATACAGCCCTGTGTTTTAATTCCTTTACATAAACCCCAAGGCTAGGCTTGACTGGGCCCTCAATCCAGGCTTTGCAGCTGCTTGGCGCTGTAATCCAGGCATGTGGGTCACCCTCCTCTCAGGACGTTCTCTGGTACTAATTCAACGCCATCACACACGCTGCTTTCTTCTGCATGTGTGTGAGGTTGTGTGTGTGGGGGGGGGGGGCATTAGGCTTTGAAAAGCGCACAGTAATGAAATTGGTTCTCAGTTGGGTTACAGAAAATGTAAGGCAACAGTGTACAAAGGAAGGCATGCACAATCAATGGACATTGAGCGAGTTTGAAACCCCTTCATTCACTGCTCCACCAGTTGTTTTATTCAGTAACTCAATCACAACAATGAAAATGGACTCATCTGGCATTCTTTACATGTGATTGCTTCAGTCGTTCTAGCATATAGTGTAATCAAAACTAGATTATAGTTTCTTAAAGCAATTGTTGCTTGCCGGCCATCCAAGATGTAGATGAGTTGGTTTCTTCATCAGATTTGGGGAAATGTAGCATCCCATCACCGGCTTGATAGCCCAAACAGCTGATACAAACTTCACAATAACCCACAAGTAAACCACGCCAGTCTATCCATAATATGTCTTTCTCCAGTGAAAACCAATCTTGTCTGAATCAGGAGAGAAATATGCACAGATCAAGCGCCGTTTATAGGCCAAAACAGCTTTAAACAAATATGTGTGTGGATTTTGATGTGAGAAGATAGCAGGGGATGGACTTGGTCACTGGAGGAAGCATTATTATTGATTATGGGTATTTTTGCAGAAACAACAGTAATGCTGTGTTTGTTTTTTACAAACGGGCGCAGCTAATCACTTCACAGGATGTTAACTGATGGACTCGAGAGGAGTGGATTATTGTGATGTTTTTATCAGCTGTTTGGACTCTTATTCTCAGGAATAAACTGAAATGACCTGAAGGTGGGTATATTTCCAGACAATATTTTTTTTTTTTGGGTGAAATATTCCTTTAAATTAATGATATGGCAATATAGTCCTGGGAAAATCCACCTTTTTCTTTCTTGGAGAGCACAGCGTTTTCTAAACAGCCAATGGCTGAACTCAAGCATGTGTATGGAAGGAAGGAACAAACAGTGGTGGTATTGACTGACAGTCTTTTGTAAAGGTGCCAGCTTGCCACTGAGTCATCCGTTGTGTTGTATGTATCCACATGCCATAGATGGGACCATAACACTCTCTCTTTTTCCTCTGTGACCCCTGCATTCTTTAGTGCGTGGCTTGTATTTCCCTAGTTTACAGCCCTCACTAGTGCACACTTTCTCCCCTTTTGCTCTTCCTGTAATGCAACACACAAGGAGGAAACACTACTCAGAGCATCTACCACCAATAAATGGCATATACTGCAATGGCACAGCAGAGAGTGAGTATATTAGAGATAGCAAAGCTAGTAGTGGCTCTAGAAGCACAGTATTAAACATTAGCTGCTTTCACACATGCAAAAGCTTAACATGCCATTAAGATAAAATGCACACATCCACACCAAAATACAGATAAACTAATATAAATCATCAGAGATTGTTTTTAAATGCTAAGCCATTTTCTTCATCTGTAAGAATGACGAGGCATGAATCAGTTTCACTATTTGGCAGTGTTTTTTGACTTCCATGTGACAGGTTTTAGGAGCTAAACCCCTAAATGACTCAACGTTTATGAGCAAGATGCTGAAAAACCAGTGAGATGTGATGGTCAGAGATGTCCATCTAGTGCTTGTTTACATAGAAAAACTATTAAAAGCCGCGCAGTGGAACAAAAAAAGTGTTTTGTGTGAACCAGTCTTTATTGTACACAGTGCAGAGAAATTACATCATTTCCATCAGAACGGCAATTTACCAGCAAAGTTACAACGTTTCATTCAGTAATTTCTAGAATGAATTTACCAGTATCTCTCAAAAGGTCCTGTTCACACATGATCTCTTACATGGTAATTGACAGGTGATTTTACAGAAAGGGTTGTTTGTGTGAAACCCCCTTGTTTACATCTGGAAATGAACTATAGGGTAAAACAATGTTTACTGGTGTTTTTAAACTTGACGTGTTTTGCCTGTTTTGATAGAGTTTACAGTATTGTACATTAAAAAAAAAACTTGAAGAGTAGTACATTTTCATCAGAGCATTTCATGGATGTTTTCACCAATATCATCCTATTATGCCATAATCAAATGGTAGTATACTCCATTATTGGGATCCATATTATCTCTTTGTCATCAGCTATCATCCTGGATGTTTTTAAAGTTAATTCAGTTTTTTGTATAAATGTTTTAACTTTTAGAATTCTGCTAAAATAATATCAAAACGGACTTACTTTGTGCAATCTATATTGTGAAAAAATAAGAATATTATGATCACACCAACAAAAATGCAGTAGACTCGAACAGTAATGCTCAGATAAGCAGAATGTCCTAGTGTTGAGGAGGTGCATGTGAGGGTTTGATGCTGTCTACTTTTTGAAGTCTTAACAGAAAAACCAGGGCCTGCAGGCCAGTGCTGACCCATAATGACCTTTAATTTAGCCCACCATGCCAATGAATCATATCTTCATTTCTAATGCATTGTTTTGTTGCACTTAAGAGTAGAGAATATACATGAATTTGATTGATAATAAAGGTTTTCGTTGTACATTTTATTATGAAATAGTTGGGTATAATGCAGCTTTTACTTTTGTCCCACATCTCTCAATCCAGTTTCATTTTTGACCCATAGTAAAAGGTTCTGCATCTCTGATTTATACTGTTTGGATGCAGAGGTTTTAATGGGCTAATTCTTTTGGATATTTTGTACAATGTTTCTTGTTAGTTCAATAAGCAGTTTCTTTCCAGCACTGCAGGTTGTTGCTTTTATGCCAGTACATTCAGATGGCCTGTTTCTCCTCACATATTTTATTTGACAGTAAAATTACAGGTGTCCTTACAACAAATGAATTCCTTCGTTTCTCCCCTTACAAGTGCAGAGAGCCAATACTGTTGAGGTCACATAGAGGTCACGGTCACGGTACAGTGTGACTGATTGCTCCAGCTGTTTGACATTCATTTCTTGAAAAACATAATGCTTTACTTAAATTACATTTATAATTTAATAATTTTGTTTTATTATTGCTTAACAAACTAAAACAAAAAATGTAATTTTGCAATTAAGATGAATACAATGTCAAATGGAAAAGCCTTAAGATATTTTAAACACGTCTCTATGAATACTGATTGTCCCGAACGACTGATTAGTTGTGCCTTGTGTTTTTAACCCCATTCTCTCTCACAGAGGGGTTTTCAGAAGAACAGGTGGATGATGAGCTCAGTAATGCTGAAGCCACCTCCTCTGCTGAGGAGAAGCAATGTGGTATGCATTGCTGCACTTATAATAAAGATGCTTGGAAATGCATTTACTCTCCCCTTTCCATTTAAAATTGCTTTTTTTATTAAGCAAAACGTCAACCAAGGTTTCTTTAAGCTTTTATTTGTATTTATGTAATGGAATGTCTTTTACTAACTATGCCTTGATAAATATACTGAGTTTCAATACCAGGTTACCATGATTTCCGCTTGTTTGCATGTGTTTTTCTCCTTTTTTAGTGTATTTTTTCTCAGTGCTCGTGTGAGTTTACCCTCCAGCTCTTTGCTTTCAGCAGAGCACTTTGGAAACACAACTAAAGTCTCACTGCAGCTGAGCTGTGAAGCTAAAACTTTCATGTCTGGCTTGCTTTTTGACTTTAACAGCAGCTTCACTTTCTCAGCTAAACCTGGACTTCCTTTAGTAGCGTGGTGTGTAAACTGTTCTAATGACTGTTTTATAGAGAGCCCCCAGGACTCAAGGCAGGAGGAGAAAGACGATCAGTCCCAGCCTGTAGTGGAAATGGAGAGCGGTACGGATCTTCTGCTCCATCGACTGCTGCCTCTTGTGACTGACATACTTTGCTTGACTGCCCTTTTGTGCTTTAATTTATGTGGATGCCTTTGTGCCTTACATCCCAATGCTTCTCATTTTCTACAGCGTTTTTTGTTTGTGTTTTGATTCGTTGCATATTTAAAGCCTGCAGGATGCATTTGCTTCTGTTTGAATAGGCCTACTGGTAACAAAAATGCCTTCTTGGATGGAGTTGTTTTAAAATGCCATTTTTTGCTTTGAATTCCTTTTTATGTTACGCTTACAATGTATAGATTTGTAAAGTGTAAGGTAATATGCATGTCTGCAAGCACACAGTTTGATTTTGACATCACTGCTGAGGCATGCTGACAGGTTTCAGGCTTTTAAATCACAATAAACTCGAGGGAGACTCCAGCGCCATTCTCAATTTAGTTCCCATGTTATTAGACACAAAGACCTCAGAGAGCTCAGCGGCCTTTGCCAGGGAAGGTGTGATGCTATGCCAAGTCTGGCATTAATGCTTTGTGCCAGATAAACTCTTTCTCTCACAGGTCACACTGCTTTAATTGCAAGTATTCTTAGCGTTGAAATGAAGTGTAGTATATTGATGGTGTGATTTCACGCTAGGTTATAGTGTTTATATTCCATCTCTGCGGCTGAAATTGCCTGATTATGTGCTATGTGATTCTCAAATGTTGTCTTTTATGTTTTTCTCTCTGTTTGCTACATTAATAAGCTGGAGGAACAGCGCCTGCAGGTAAAACATTATTATTTTTCTCTTTCAAATCATATTAGTGTCATGCTTTGTAGAATAGCCATTATGCAACATGAATTATGATCTCGTAGAATCATTTTTTTTCTGGTAGTACTCCACCTCACGTATCTGTATCTTGTACTGGTTATTTGGTTTTGTGAATTCACAGAGAGACCATATTTCCATTTTATTTTAATAATCAGAGCAACTAGGTGCTTTTAAAGAGCAGACTCCAATCATTTTTCTCTTGAATATGCAGAAACAATTAGTATAGAAGTATTCATTGGTTGTGCAAACAAATGTTTATTTAGTTAACAGTTAAGTTCAGCCAGTTCTGTTTTAACCAGCCAATGGCAGAAGAGAGGCATGTTTGTTTGTTAATTGCTATCCTTGAGAAATAGAAGCACACTTAGCAGTGTACTTAAAAACCTGTACTTATTGAATAAGAATAAAAAAGTCCACTTTCATGTTATTGTGTCTTATGACTCTCAAAAACATTTTGTAATTATTTCAAATGAAATGTGTTAATTTAAAGTGCATTTTACATTGACATGCTTAAAAGAGATAATGCTTATTTTGATGTCTTGACTCACATGTAAAATATTGAATTACAATAAAAAGTAGATTTTTTTTAAAGTTGCAGTTTAGTGCAATCACAAATACAAGTACCTATATTTTTGTTATCATGAATGCTTGTCAGTAACCATATTTCAAAGACAGTAGAAGTAATTATGAAATCATATTTAATTTAGTGGGTCAAGAAAAACTTGCATTTTATATATAATTTTAAACTATAATACATTTTTATTTAATTGTAAATAACATAAAAGAAACATTACTAGTATATTCTTTTAATGGATATCATTTCCATAATAAAGACTAAATAAAGTATGCTAAAGTGTACTTCTTTTTCTCGAGGTTTATGGCACAAAACAACATGCTTCATGTTTAAGTCAGATTTTTTTAAGCGATCTTGCTCTTCAATTGTACCTATCGGCTCATATTTCTGTGTTCGGTGTGAAGTCCGGTTCCATCACAGCTGTTTGTTTTGTACGTTAGCGAAGGCCAGCAAACCAGTTTATGTTTGTTATGCCCATTGTCTTTCCTCTACGGTTGTCACCACAAGTGTTTTTATTCCCTCCTTATCATGTGACAGCTTCATTGAGTGCTATAGATGTTGTTTTTGCTTTCTGTAAATCTTCTGACCTCTCTGTCCATGGTGAATGGGAGGTGCATTAGTGACACGCAAAAGCGGCTTTGTTTCCAGCTTTAGCAGCAGGGTTTTCATCAGATGGTTATGATCAACACTCGGACTGGAGCCGTGTAGACCCCCAGAGAATACTAGAGCAGGACGAAGACCTCCTCAGAAGCAGCTGGTCTGGACATCATCGACGGACAGCCGTCAGCCCAGACCACACCAGGAGCCTGTCTCTGGAGAACGAGCCACCTGCGACTTTCCTGGTCCGCAGCTCCGCCCTGGAAGACCTGACATCCGTCGGGGAGAGGACTGTAGAAACCAGGGCTCCTTACAGCGAGACCCTCCAGGAAGAGGAAGAGCTGTCTTTTTACCGCAACGAGACCCATGATGAAGAAGAAACGCTTCCGGCGTGGGCCAGCAGGGCTCAGACGACTCTCGCTAAATATGCACCTTCTGAAACCAAAGAACATAGTGTTTCCGAAACTCTACCTCATGAACACATGGAAGCAATGGGAGAAGTCCAGGAGAAAGTCGATGCTATGTTATCAGTGGTTGATTGCAGCGTTAGCGCTACTGCCGAAGATGACGGAAAGACAGAAGCCACTCCTCCCTCTACAAGCACAATTGGCTCTCCAAAAGGTGTCCACGTCTCCCCGGGAAGAAAATCCCTGGTGCCGGTGGCCCAGTTCAAAGGTCTGTGCAGATAAGCTCACAGAATCCCAGTGCAGTGTCTCTTCCTTGGTTTGCCTCCACCTATGTTTTACAGAGCCGCTTAGCTATGCACCACTTTCTGTCTATAACGAACATCCTCCAAAACGAACGGCGTGCTGAGGAGAACGATCTGTTGTCCCGCAATTGTTTGCTACGCGTCTTCCTTTTTTGGGCTCTCAGTCTCACTCTGTCATTCTTTTGTTCCTTCCGGTGGTCTTGTAGCCTGTTTTGCGCTGACTGATGAAATCCGTGTTTGCTGGCCGTGTTTCGATGTTCAGTTTGGCATGTCTGTATGCATGACGTGTTTGCATGTGTTCATAACACCATCTGGTGCAGCGCTGCTTTAACAGATCCCCTCACTTTCATTTACAGCTTCCGTTTCTCAAAGTCTCTTAAAAACAGTGGAATTACATAAGATTTAGTCAAAATCACAGTTGAAGAAAATGAGTGAAAGGATCGAGAATAAATGTAGCAAACTTTAGTCAATTTAGCAATTTCGGCCTACACTCTTAAAAATAACGTTTTTTTGTAGCGATGCCATAGAAGAACCTTTCTGACAACAGTTCTTAAAAGAACCACCAAAAGGACCTTTTTCCATTATAAAGAACTATTGTGGAATGGAAAGTTTCCATGCATTTTTAAGGTTCTTGGTGGAACTGTAGACGCCGATAAAGAACATTTATTTTTAAGAGTGTACAGAGGAAGAATTTTAAAGAAACATATGTGCATAACCGTAGATAATACCGTAAATAATAATCTTATTTAGGATTTCTAATTCTAAAGTAACAGTATGTTTATCCTTCATGATAAAGGCAATATCAGAATGCATTACGATTATTTTATAGATCCAAGATCCCAAGCCAGGTGAGAGAAAAGTTGAGTATATAAATGAAAACCAATTGATTGAGTACTTAGAAGAATTTATAAAAATAGTTGTACTTATTTTGTTTTTTACAAACTATTTTATCTATTAATTGTATATGCTATGTATTTGTGTTACCTTATTAGCAACATGCTAACATCAAACCACATTGAAGTGTTACAGATTAGTCACTTGTGAGGTTTAGTAGTGCTTTAGTAATGGTTGGGCAGCTGACGAGGTTTAGCAACACATTTATTCACATCCTATTTCTGATATTTTGATTGTTCTCATATTGGTGCATTTGTGGTTCTTCACAGCTCAGTCCAAGACCAATGGTGATGCTGAGAAGAGGGTGAGTGCTAATAGCTATTTTGCATCTTTCATTGTAGCATTGTTTGCTTTTTATTTTGCTTTCTGTTGCTATTTGTACCCCAATGGAGTTTTCATCTACTGTTTTACTCTTTATATAAAGACCCCTAAAAACAGTAAAGTCAGACCCTCCTCCCATAAAACACCTTCCACCATCCCGAAAAAGATTTTGGCCAGCTCTAGTAGATCTCCCACAATATCTGCCACCAGTTCTGGGCCCAAAGACTCCAGGCCAAGAGTGAGTACAGCTGCTGGTGTGGGACCCCGAGTCCTGTAGCTTCTGAGGAGAGTGCTTTAACTTTGCACCTGTTTTACTGGCCGTCTGTGCACTGTCTGCTGTGATTAACGGCAACGGATTCTCTCCATCCTCCAACTAACTGACCGACATCCATCTCTGATGTTCATTTTGATTTAACACTAACAACTGAAAATAGCCGGCATGATTTTAGAATAGTTATATTGCATAACTTCAGCTGCGGTTCTGTTATCGTGCTTCCAGTGGATGGGTTCATAATTATTGAATGTGCTTTCAACAAACTCTTTGAGCAGGAAAACGTGCTATTAGGCCTATAAATAATTGATATCATTTGTTTATGAATGCTTCTTAAAATATAAGTGCTTTTGTCCAGTAATGTTCAACAGTGTATTGCTAGAGAATGGTCATTTTGAAATGCTAACACGTGTTATTTTCAACATATCTTTATAATGAAAATGGCATACTGTGCTGGAAACATTTTTGTAAACTTCTTTGTCTTGTCAAATATAGCATTTGTGTCTTTAAATAATATTTTAACAGCTTTTGCATAATTTGAGAAAATTACAGCTTGGTTGGAAAGTTTTTTTTGGTAAACTGAATTTATACTAACTAAACATTGTTGGTCATGGTGGAAATTATGGCAAAACTGAGGGGATAATGTGCCTGAAAGTGGATAGAAATCATTTTTACACAAAAAATATTTAATATTTATTTTTCTATATTTGCATTATCATCGTTTTTACAATGTTATAATTTTTTTGTAAGATGGATGTTTACAGATCTTGGTCCAGGGTATAACAATAAAATATAGTCATAAAAGAGATTTGAAAAGTATTAAAAAAAAAACGTTTATTATGGTAAAATATGTTTTTTTATGACCGTCATATAACAAAGTGTACAAATCTTTTTATTCATAATTTAAGTTTTAATTTCAAACTAACCCCTGGGAAAAAACAAAACACATTAACGGTTGTTTTATTATCTATAATTTTGAATAATATAATTACTTAATGTAGTTCTATTTCTGTGTATCTCTAGGCTTCTAGTAGCAGTAGACCTCATGCTGCCGGTACAAAGATTCCTGCCATGACTGCGGCTGCCAAAAATGGAAAAGGTAATTGAGCTTCTTTCACAAAGGAGTTTTTAGGAATGAATAATGGAAGATTTGATTTTACATAACCCTATACTATCTCCCAGACTCTCCTAAGACCCCGGAGGCCAGCGGGCATAACAGCCCCGGCACTCCCAAATCCCCTGCCAGCAGGGCTGCGGGTGGCAAGCCTCCAAGCACAGGAAATGAAATCAAGAAGATCGCAGTGATTCGCTCGACCCCTAAATCTCCGAAGAACCGCTCACCCACATCACTGTCGGCGGCCGCCCCGCTCCCTGATCTGAAGAACGTACGATCCAAGATCCGCTCCACGGACAACTTGAAGCACCAGCCTGGAGGCGGCCAGGTAATTCATCTCGAGTTGATTCACTTGAATGTTCTGTTTGCGGCTACGTTTGAGATCCAGTTCAAATCACATTTTTGCAGTTTAAAAATATATGACATTTATAAAAAATTTAATAAAAACTTAAATGGCTGCAACTTAAGTTTTTAAGTATGATCAGATTGGCTGTACAAGTCATTTCAGCTTAAATTAATTAGCTAAAACAATGTAAGTCGACTCTCCCAATGTTCCTTCCACAGGTACAAATTCTTGATCAGAAGGTGGATTTCAGTAGTGTTCAGGCCAAGTGTGGCTCCAAAGCCAACCTCAAGCATATGCCAGGAGGTGGAAATGTGAGTAGCTCAGGAATGAATTCAATGCATACATTTTATTCATTCATTTATTTATTATCACCAAACTGTATTTGTCATTGGCTATATCTCAACATTATCAGTAAACTGTCACTGTTTGCCAAATATTAGCTAAGAATTATACTGTACTGTGAGAATTGACTAATATGTTATCTCTAGATATTGTAATGGTTATATTTCCCAAGAATGGTAACTATCCAGTTGTGCAAACAACCTAAAATATGTGCCATTCCAAGTCTATTTGGGGAAAGCACTTTATAATGTATTTATGCTTCATGAGAATAAGGGGACCATATTGGCCTTTTTGTTCCTTGAAAACTTCCGAATGTTTGCTTTGAACAGGTACACGTTTTTGATCAGATGTTGGATGTTATTAATGTCCCTTCTAAGTGTGTCTCCAAAGACTATATCAAACATGTACCGGGAGGTGGCAATGTACGTTATGTTGGGGTAAAACATTATCCAGACCAGGTTCACTCCTAAATGTACCATTATTCTTTCATTCCTTACTACTGATAGATGGAAGACTAATCAAACTCTCAGCCACCCCTTACTGACTTGAGGTGTTCCTCAAATGCTCCTCATGAAGTTACAATTCATGTATGACTTCAGATGTTATGAGTAAAAGTACTTTTTAGGTTCTATCAGAAGGTTTCTGGTTTGGCTTCACATAAGAAAGGTAACTCTTCTTTTCCTTGATCTCTGCACTCTTTCAGGTAAAAATTCTCGATCTAAAAGTGGACTTCAGTAATGTCCAGTCGAAATGTGGCTTTAACAACAATATCAAACCAAAGGTGGCAATGTGAGTAACTATGGGATGAACTCAACACCATCTGTCTTGGTTCTTCCTGAAGTTATGACCATTTGTGGAAACCTGGGGATTAGTAATTTGGACACCCCGTTCCATCTACCCTCTCGAAGTCACAAACACCTGCCCTTCCATGGTCTAAAAAGCCTTTCCTAAGCCTTTACTCTGGGTTTCTCTCTGGTCCCGAGCTAAAAAGTACAGATAACTCCTTCTCTTCCCCAAACTGTGCACTCTTTCAGGTTCAAATTCTCGATCAGAAGTTGGACTTAAGTAGCGTGCAGCCTAGGTGTGGTTCCAAAGATAATATCAAACATGTGGCCGGAGGTGGAAAAGTGAGTAAACAGGGGCCCGTGTGCTGGTGTTTAACCAAAAATCATACTAAAGAGACTTTAATAGTTGGAATGCACCGATTTTACAATTGTGGCTGATACTAATAAGCCAGTGTACCCAATAACAGATACATCGCCTTTGTCTAAATGCATAAAATATAAAACCAGTGCTTTTAAATGCTAAAAGTTAATTTTGGCATCAACATCATAATGTACAATGTGAAAGATGGATATTTGTTTTGAGATTTGTTTAAGATTACATTTAACAGTGTTATTTATTAAAGAGTTCATATGATGAGATTTCAGGTTTTGCTTTCTCTTTGGAGTGTTATAAGCTGTTTGTTCATAGATAACATTCCTGAAGTTACAAAGACTAACATCTCAAAACCAAAGAGATATTCTTTATCAAAGTTAAGACTCGTCCACGCCCCCCTAAAACGGTTCATTCAATCATGCCCCCACATGTCTACGTCACGGTGTGGGGAGATTTGCAAAACACCACCCACCGCTGTAGTATTGTTGCTGCCGCTGCTGCCATGTCCTGGAGATGCTGTGTTTCGTTGTGAAAGCAAAACTAGTTTGTTTGGGCTTCCAAAAGAGGACACAACTAGAAATCAGTGGTGAAGTTGTATGCACAACACTGTTCCAGAACAGTACAACCCAAACATTGGAGTGTGTGTGGTGCAATTTACTGAGGACTGGCAGGAGAGTAGCATTGCTTGCAGGCTTGCACAAAGGCTGTTTCTATAAAGTGGGGCAATTCTAACTTTGCAAGGACAGTCTGACGCTTCTGATTCATGGCCTATAAGTAAGTTTCTCCTACTGACGATTCAAACGCGAGTTTTGAGCAGTGTAGAGTAGTGCTTGTTGTTTGTCATTTCTCTGATCACAAATGCAGACATGGTTATGTTTACACGGCGCGATGCAACATGACATGTAAAAAGACAGTATAAGTCATTATAATCCACTGCAACAAATGCCTCGTTTGTATTGGGTTTTATTGTTTTGGTCTCGTTTTGCCGGGAAACACCATCACAACATGGTGAGGGGCGTAACATTTCCGTCACACGCTTGAGGTATTCGGCCAATCACAACGCACTGATAGCTGGCCAATCAGAGCACGCCTCGCTTCTCAGAACGATGAGCTTTGTACAAATTGGCGCATTTCAGAAAGGTGGGGCATAGAGCAACAATAATGTACAGTATGAGGAAAATAATGTGTTTAAACCACATAAACACATTGCATTACACCAAATAATCTTCTTTTTAGCAACGTCATATGACCCCTTCAAAACATTAGTGTTTTTAAAGATTACATTTATATAAATTCTAAATGTAGAAATATGGCAAATGAGCATTCACAATTAAATGGGTATAGTAATTATGTATTGTGTATTGTTTTATATGAATGCAGGGTAAATACTGAATGGGTTCTTAGACAGAACTTTATGATCACTCATCCTCTAAATCTCATACATTTCTGTTTTGTGGTGGTTTATTAAATTGTTTCACCTCAATCTTCAATCTCAATTAGCTTCGCAAAACCTCCTAAAACTGTAACATTAATTAATTGTGAATCTTTATATGTTCAAGCGTTTACTCGGAAGAACATACTTGCTCTTTTGTGACATTGACATTCAGAGCAATTGCACTGCACTCAAAACAGAAAGCTCCCATACTTCAATTTTCTATATAATTATAAAAATGATTTTGCCTGTCTCCTTAAAAAACAGATGACCAGACCACCACTAAAATCCAAACCCTTAATGTCATTATCATCATTAAGGACAGTCAGTACACTCATTAAAAGTACCAGCGACTGATCCACAGAGATCCTTATGCACTCAAGATGAGTTGCTCTCGTCTTCTGTTGAAGGACATCGGCTCTTTAGCACAGAGGGGTCTTGTTGTAGCGCTCTGGTCAGCCGAGTGCTGTTTTGTGGTGAGCGGTTGGCTAGAGCTGAGAGCTGACCTCACCCTGAAGACACTGAGGCCTTTTAATACAGAAAAAACACAACAGCTGTGGCTATGAGCTCATTGCTTCTATTTTCGAGAGCAACGATGGTACACAATTGTACCGTTCTCATGTTGTCTCCTCAATCTATGGTCTAAAGTGAAGAGCAAACTGGTTTAGTAGACCAATGACCATTACAAATAATGAAGGGGTTGTGGTTCATCATCATTTGGGGTTAGATTACATCTCTATTAATACAAATTGGTTTTAAAAATGATATTCTTAGAGATGACTAAACCACCAAGAGGGTGTTTTGTGTTCAGGGGACTCAAACGTTTACTGACCTGTTGTACTTTTGCAATTGTCTGGCATTTTCTTTGGCCACAGTTTAATTTGGGGGCCAATTCTCATACTAACTAACTATTAACTATGACTTTTGCCTAATTAAGGGTTCTAATATATGCTCATGCAGAATAAGGCATTAATATGTGCTTTATATCAATACTAATAAACAGCAAATATGCAAGTAATATGCATGCTAATGAATGATACTGAGAATCTGTCCCTAAACTAAAGTGTTAGTCTTTCTTGTGTAAATCTGTGTACCTGGAAGAATAATAAAAACCCTTGTGTTTTGTTCTGAAAAGGTCCAAATCCTCCACAAAAAGATTGATCTGGGCAATGTGCAGTCAAAGTGCGGATCGAAAGGCAACATTCGCCACAAACCAGGTAAATCACGCACCTTGGATTTTACACACCAAACCACAACTCGAACCTTGGACTTGATTGAAATAATTCTGCATTTAATTGAGTGAAATCATGAGGAATTTGATCGGCCTTTTCAAGGTGGAGGAAACGTTGAGATCATGTCTGAGAAGCTTGAGTTCAAGGCTCAGTCGAAGATCGGATCTATGGACAACATTAAACACGTACCTGGAGGAGGCAGCAGGAGGGTAAGACCACATGTCCTCCGCTGATGGGATGTGATACTCCAATTATTCACTCTCCACCCTAAAGTTAAATAAGAGCATTCATAATCCTTATCATTTTACAACCATGCCTGTGTAAACCTGTCTCAGGTGATCTCTGGGTTTGAATCATTTGGTTCTTTAGAAGATCAGGTTTAAATAAATCCCCTGAACTCATTTAACTTCTTCTCATCTCATTGTCCTTTGCTTGGATTCCGCGAGCTTCAGAATGAAACGTGTTGCTTAGAAATGTCTCTGCTTATTAAACTGGGATTTAAAAAAATATAAGCATTACATACTTCCTCTTTCATTTTAATATTTATTTATTTAGTTTTGTGTTACCGTCATTTTCTTTTTTGTTGAACCCATATCATTTTATGTTTCCTTCTGTTTTGGTTGACCATGGTGTTCATTTCATCCCCCATTGGCCACCCTGGGGTGCGTTTCTAGAGAGAGAAGGGGCGAGGGGCAGATGAGGACCCCTCTGATCTGACCCCCACCCTCTCATCTGCCAGTATGTCCCCAGAGCCCATCCTCCTCAGCAACCCCCAGATAAAGATTGAGGACTCCAGTAAGTATTCAAAGAGGGGGAGGAGTCCACATCAGACTATCTAGCACTTTACTGTCGTAGATCTGGAGACACTACAGGTGAATAGGGTAATTAATACATATCACCATACTTTACCCAGCTGATTTATCACTTACATTAACATGTTATTTGATACGTTTTCTAAAATGTTACATTTCAATCTTCTGTTTGTTTTGAAGAATAAAATGTTAAATATATATTATATCAATGATATATCAACAGGCCCTTTTGTAAAAGCCTAGATAGATAGACAGACAGACAGACATACAGACAGACAGACAGACAGACAGACAGACAGACAGACAGACAGACAGACAGACATAGAGACAGACAGACAGACAGAGAGACAGACAGACAGACATACAGACAGACAGAGCGACAGACAGACAGACATAGAGACAGACAGACAGACATAGAGACAGACAGACATACAGACAGACAGACAGACAGACAGACAGACAGACAGACAGACAGACAGACATAGAGACAGAGACAGACAGACAGACAGACAGACAGACAGACAGACAGACAGACAGACAGACAGACAGACAGACAGACAGACATAGAGACAGACAGACAGACAGACAGACATGGAGACAGACAGACAGACAGACAGACAGACAGATAGAGAGACAGACAGACAGACAGACAGAGAGACAGACAGACAGACAGATAGATAGACAGATAGACAGACAGACAGACAGAGACAGACAGACAGACAGACAGACAGAGAGACAGACAGACAGACATAGAGACAGACATAGAGACAGACAGACATAGAGACAGACAGACAGACAGACAGACAGACAGACAGACAGACAGACAGACAGAGACAGAGACATACAGACAGACAGAGAGAGAGACAGACAGACAGACAGACAGACAGACAGACAGACAGACAGACAGACAGACAGACAGACAGACAGACAGACAGACAGACAGACAGACAGACAGACAGACAGACAGATAGATAGACAGACAGACAGACAGATAGACAGACCTGTAAAGTTTGATGCAAGAGCTTCTGAAGTGGAGATTTCTGGCTCAGCGCATGATGATATGTAATAAAATAACCATGTAAAAGCAAAATAGGACAAATTCTCACAATTGAACAGTATATGATAAATTGTTTTGCCTGTAGTGTCTTGCCTTTAAAAACACAATATTAAATCTGATAAATCCATTTGCAAATAATAAATCACTTCATAAATGAATGTGTAAATTAACAGATGAACAAAGACAAAACATTTCATATGAATGAATGAAAAATAAACAGCACATTGCTTGTTATTGTAAGCTTGCACACGTATCTTGAAATGCATCTTGGGTGCCATCTTCTGGCATAGAGTGATGTGAAATCATCATTACAAAAGAGCAACTGACAAAAATAATCACCGTTAAAAGAAATATCATAACTTTTTGTATGATTTTCTTATGATTTTTGTCTGCTCCTTTGTCCCTTTTAATGCCATCCTACACCTTTTTATTGTTTAATACATTTTTTATTCATTGATCATTTAAGCAAATTATTCAGTATTTTGAGGGTACTCAACAAATATTCTGTCTCTTAAATCAGATATAATCATCTATGAATTATTCAGTATTGAAAACTCAAATACTCCTAGGAGGTTATGGAAATAACACCATTAAATTAGATTTTCAATCCAGAATTAGGTTTTAATCTCCATCCAAGAATCTCAGACCCGCCAACATAAACCAACGCTGGATGCTCTCCATTTCACCTCAGAGGCTTCATTTGCGGTCATTAGTGCATTTATATTTCCTTTTCCCAGATTGAGTCCCATAAATTGGTGTTCCGTGAGCAGGCCAAAGCACGAACCGACCATGGCGCAGAAATCGTGTCTCTAGAGGATTCGTCATACGGCCTGAGCACCGTCTCCTCTTCTGGCAGCATCAACATGGCTGACCCGCCGCAGCTCTCCACCCTCGCTGACCAGGTGTCCGCATCGCTGGCCAAGCAGGGCTTGTGATTGGACCATACCCCCACCAAACCACGCCCCCTCACATTCTCTTCCACATACCTGATGGTATTCTAACCTCTCTCTGAAAGTCATTTTGTGGCCCAGAAAACATTTTGGCAGTCACTGTTCGATTTTGTAATACTTCAGATTTGTTATTGGCCATTGAAGCTGTTGAACTGTGAATTATGTATGAATTTGCCTTGTCCTTCGCTTTAAAGCAGTGCCCACGGTGGAAATCTTTAACAATTAGAAATCTCTTCTGACCGCCCTCCTTTGACTATATTTAGTAGCACATAATAGCGTTCATGTATTTGTATGGCTTTTGTTGACCATTATAGATTTCCTTGGTTAAGACTGGATTGAGGCCAGTTCATACAGAACCCATTTTTACTTTCAGAGAGGATTGTTCTCATTTTTAAATCAGGCTAAAATTAGATTGAGATTAAAAACAAATCTCGTAGCAGGGCTTAGAATGAAAATCAGAGCATGGTATCTTGACTTTGAGAAAGAGCCCCACAGTTAGTTTGAAATGATTTGCAAGGCTTTCGTGAAGAAAAACAGGTGCGTAACAGCTTTGTGTAGTGACTGAAAGCGGTTTAGTTCTTTTCAATCTCTCGTATGTGCTGTCGATCAGAGATTATACTTCATGACCATGAGATTCAGAGTGTGTCATAAGGACACGTCTCTTACAGTATTATTGTGGATGAATATGGGATTTTTTTATGGGTAATCTTAAATTATTGATTTGAATTATGTCAGTGCTTCATTGAAAATGCCTCCCTTTTTTGTTTGCTTGTTCTCTAACTTACAGGCAACTAACAGAACATTTAATTTCCATTTATATTTTTTATCATAAACATAAAATTGTAGCCACATGTTTTAAACAAGATGTCTGTTTTTCAGACCGTTTGATTGGTAACATTTTACAATGAGGTTCAGGTTGGCATTAAGTATCATGAAATAACATCAAACTATACTTTTACAGCATTTATTAATCTCGATAAATGTTCATTTCTACATATACTAATCCCTTTTAACATTTATTTACTAACAATGAACAATAGGAAAGAAGTTGACCTGGATTAAAAATTGCTGTAAAAAATGTCACTTTTTGTTTGATTCAAAATGCATTGACTGACGTTATTGTAAAGTGTTGTTTTATTAATAATAGGATGCATGTGAGAAATCTGAACGTTATTTGAAATATCTCGTGGAAAAACAACCTAAGCACCTGTAAACTTCCTCCGTAATACTGCCAACAGTTCCTCTCATTTCTCTATCTGAGAAATACTTTATGAGATGCATTGCCAAACCGATCTTCTTCAGGCACGCACACTGTATTGTACATTTTCTGGCATTAACAATATCAAGTTATCGTATTCTTCACGGAAAGCGTCACTCGAGCACAAGCATGCCGTTCAACTTGGATCTGTCACATGTGACCACATCATCCGCTTCCACTTTATAGCTATACAATGTTAAGTGAAGGTCTTCTGTTTTACTGAACGATGATGACCTCAGCCAATCGTATGGCTTAAATTCTCTCCCCTGCACTATCACAGAATGTTTAATGATCTTTGCTCCTTGCATGTATTTCATGTAAGCAGCCGATACTGCGTTGCCTCTTACACGCCTACTTGCGTATATCCCATAATCGCTGATGTGCTTATTAGGAATCTATGTAGATAGTAGTGGAAAAGAGCACTACTCAGACTGTTTCTTTGTGTTGGAGATGGAGCTGTGTAACTACCATTAGATATTTAATGTATGTTTATTGTATGTTTATGACTGTATGTTTATATAAGGACTTAAAAAAAAGCAGAGAAGTTTAGAAACCATGTTTGCAACATTTTAACCTGCATGCTGAGTTTTTACATGAATTAGCAACAAGTTTCTGGAACGTTTTCTGACTAGGGTGTTCTTGGGAGGGTCGGGAGAGCTTGGATGTGGGGTAAGTTTGTTACGGTTTTGATGTTGTGATGAGAGGGGAAGTGAGTGTTCAGCGGACAGGAAGTCAGTCAGTCCTTTGGTTTAAATGTGTCACTCTGTAGCACACCTTCGACATGGTTCTGGGTGTAGTTTCCATCCTGTTGACATTGACTCCTTACACCATTTTTGCAGTTGTACATTTTAGCTTGGGAACTGTGGTTGTCAATATTGTTCATGTGTTTTATTAATAACTGGTTTACAATGAATCGTGTTGATGTACATGTGAATTTGGAAATAAAGGATACTAAGCAAATGTCCTGATACTTATTTTAATGACTTTTAATGAAAATTCTCTCATTGACACCCTCAATTGTCAAATCTGTTGGAATTTCTTTCTTTCTGCTGAATATAAAAATATATTGTGAAGAACGTTGGAAACCAAATAGTTCGGTGGCCATTGATTTTTCATTGAAACAAAAAAATCAATGGCCACTGAATTATTTGGTTACCAATATCGTTCAAAATGTTGTCTTTGGTGTACGGCTGGGAAAAAAAAAAAAGATTTGGAACAACTTCATTCATACTATCCCGTTAAACCAGAATTCAAAGAGCTTAGAAGGAAAATTTAGCATGAAAGAGTGCTTGCTAAAGTGAACATGAATCAAAACTGACCCGGTTCGCTTTCTTAATATGTATTTTTGGTGTTCATCATTCAACGTTACAAAAAAGTTGGCCAAAAAATAGGCTTTATTTTCGGCCAGGATACACCCAGGAGCTGCTTTGGGGAGCAAGGGGTCTGTGTACAATTAGAGGAAAAAATGACCTTTTGTGGGGAGAAAAAAAACTCCTTTTCAATGTTTAAATACTTTAAAAGAATAAACCCAAGTAAACATTTAAATTAAATAATTTTTGTCTAAAATAAAAATCAGTAGGCCTAATTTATTTTGGCCCAAATACGAAGACAAACTGAGCTATTAAATTTTGTGAAGATGTTAAATTTCTTTCAATTTTTGAAAGGGGGTCATCATGTAGCACTTTTAAACCCCCTATTTTTATGGTAAAACAGCCTTGACAGCTTAAAAAATTGTCAGTTATTGCCATGAAATAGAGCCATTTAACATAAATATTACTCAGTCAAAAAAATTATTACAGAGAAAGACAACTTCCTGTTGAAAACACGAACTTGTCCCAGTGTTGACAGTTTCAGGTGGTAGCAATAAAAGCTGTTTACACCAATAACGCCAACAAAGATAACCATGATGATAATTACATTAGCCTAGCGTCCACACCAACGCAAGATAACCCTCAGTTTCTTTTATTGGCGCACTCATCTGCTGCTTTAAAGTCTGGTGGATTCTGATTGGCTGTCAATGTTTTATCATTCATCAACCAAAGAGAAAAAAAACGTTCCAAACATGATTCCAAAGTTTTCGTTCCTCTGTGTTTTTCCATATTCTCATAGAACTACAACAATAATTCAATCTTTATAGAAAGCCGTGGTCCTCCATAATTATTTGCAAGCATTCAGGTTTGGCTCCATACTCATGTGAAACCTCTTCACGATCGAATGAACTCCTGATGGATAAAATCAAGTCCTGCCATTTTCTTAATAGCAGCTGAATATGCCATTTCTCACACGTCTGCACCACCAGGCATTAAACATCCTTTTCCCCTGTTGTCAGGAGCAGCACAAGCACTAACAAGGCATCAGTTTCTACGCTTGTAGAGGTGTCAGAAACATTACAAGTGACGTGACATACAGCCAAGTATAACCCATACTCAGAATTCATGCTCTGCATTTAACCCATCCAAAGTGCACACACACACAGCAGTGAACACACACACACACACCTGGAGCAGTGGGCAGCCATTCATGCTGCGGCGCCCGGGAGCATTTGGGTGTTCGGTGCCTTGATCAAGGGCACCTTAGTCGTGGTATCGAGGGTGCTGAACATTCACTCCCCGACTCGAACCCACAACCTTTGGATTACAAGTCCAACTCTCTAACATTAGGCCACGACTTCCCACCGTCTCATTACAGAAGCAATGAGGTTATAGTTGACTTACCGTTACTGTACACAGTAATGAGACGTTCAATCTAAATGGAGTTTGATTTGTTTTAATGGTACTATTTACAAAAAGGTATTTTTATCTTTTTTTTCTGCAAATGATTTAACATCTGAAACAGTCTGAATTACAATGAAACCTGTCTCAAACAGCTATGAAGAGAAAGACACAAAGAAATAAAAAAAGACATTGTGATTGTATGAAAAAGAAAAAGGACAGGGCCACAACAATAATGTTGAGTTGCATAGCAAGTAGATTCTCGAAGGGGCGACAGTGCAGAATAAAACACTTAATGTGGGGTCACACCGACAAAGTGAAAGAAAAACAGACGCCTTGTTAACACAAGTTTCCATACAACTGCATAACCTGAGAAGGGCAGGTCTGTGTGAAACATCTGGCCCCTTTCAGAAGAAATATAAAGTACAAGCTCAACAGACGACATCGAAAGAGCCTGGAACACGTAAGGGCCCAAGTGTGAGAGCTAAACTGATGTGCACTAAAAGGCTGTTGTTTCGTAGAGCTTGTCATTTCTCCATTAACCTTGAGATACATGATGCCGTGAACATCAGCGTAGCCACACTCCATATGCTGGTGGGAAATTATTAAAAAGACCGAGAAAAAGGGAGGGTCGAGGAAGAGAACAAGACATTGACGCCCTGTGAAGTGCTTTTTAACTGAGGAGAAGATCTCTGCTGACCGTCAACCGAGAATAACGCAGACAAGTATTTCTGACAGGTTTTGGTTTGTCACTGCACAAAACAAGCATACATGTATAAAACCAGCAGAGAGGCACCCTTTGGTCAAGCCCTCTTAAGTCTGCTACACAGTGCACTACATAGTGTTCACCTGACAGGTTAGAATACCACACTAAGTCCCAATGATATATTTAGCTGACTATGAAAACATTTATGGAAACAACAGTCATACATCTCATTTACATTTTTCTTCTGAGAAAAGCGTTTTAGAAGACAGGTTTAGCTTTCTATGTTCTGTAATATTCACTAAAAACTGTGAAAATAATTGGCTGATGTTTGAATATCAAACAACAGAAGTCCTGAAAGATTTTTTTTGTTTGTTTTGATTAGTATGAGTTTTTTCTCAATTAATGCCATAGGAGGTGTGGTTTTAAGGTCGTTAATCAGTTCATCGTCACGGCGAGGGGGCGTCGCTCTCTGACTCCGCCCTGCAGGGGGCGTCGTCTCCGAGGCCCGTAGGAAAGCTCGGTTGACTCTGGTCCGTCTCGGGCTCCACTATCGGGTCCTCAGGTAAGGGAAAACTCCTGGGCTCCCAGGGCTGGACCGGCTGTCGGGGTAAAAAACACATACAGGGATTTAAGAATGGAATTTGTGTAAGAAATGTAAATGTGTTTCTGTATTGCCCACAGTTGCCCATTTCCATTTATAAAACAAAACACATTGAAGAGTTACGTTTTGAACTGTAACAACAAAAAAGTTATTCATTTTAAATATAAATATCCTAACATTAAATATACTTCTGTTATTATACTTTTAATTTTGACTGCCGACTCTTTCAAATACATCAAAACAGCTAGAAACAGTATTCAGTTGAAGAAAAGATGAAAGCTATTCTCAGTACAATCATCCCCATTTAAATCATAAAGTTAGAAAATATAGATTTAAATAATGTGTAAGGCCAGTGAGACAGCATGCTGTTGTTGCACATAAATGATTAATGTTTAGAACAGTGCAAATACAAACACCATTAGAAACTCACAGTTCACGATCACACATGATATGGGTTAAAATGAAAGCCCATTTCTCTCCAAAACGGAGCCAGCTTTAGCATTGTGCAATAAAGAAACAAGAATAACTAAACTCGATAATTTATGTTACAATTTTAACAAATGCAGTAATGCACATTGTTTTAGAAGAATGAAAGAACCTTTTACACATTTCTCTAATTGTTATGCTGATAATAAAATTTGTAATGAAAAATGCATTAAATAGCAAAGTATTTCTGGGGAAACTTTTTAAAAGAAAACCCACACAGCGCGCAAACGCACGTCTCTTTGCTGAGCCGCGGCGGTCTCGGTGAATCAGCAGCAGCCACAACTGAATGGAACAAAAAGTGTTGAACTTGATTGTTTATGCATGAATGCACTTGCTAAATGAAGGAGGATTGAATTTAAGGCCGTGTCCACGGGTACTTTTATAGAGTTTTTCCTTCTTCCGTTTAAAAAAAATTCTCTGTCCACATGAAAATGCAAATGCAGGCTCTGAAGCACTGTCAAGAGCATGTCAAACCAACAGGGGGCGATATAATCTCAATCGTAAAGCCATGTTGGCCAATCAGAAGCCTGACAAAGTTTCCATTAGGCGGAGATAACAGCGCAGGCTCCGACGTCACAAGACAAAATCTCTGGTTTCGCTGTCTACACGATAACACTGTAACCAGAGTTTTTGAAAAGCTTCACCCTGGCAGGAGTTTTTTTATTCAGTGACCTGGTGCAGCGTTTGTGTGTGGACGAACGGCCAAACCGTATAGAGAAAGCTGCGGTTTAGAAAATAACCACATTTGTGTCGACAGGGCCTAAGATATTAAAACAGAAAACAGTCATTTTTAAATTGTAGTAATATTTATACGATTTACATAATTTTTTTTAATAATTAGTTTTTACTATATTTTTGAAGAGACTCTTTTCAAATTCAAACTCGAACCGGCTTTACTGACGAGATGTGCATGACAATCGCATTCGATATATCGCCCAGCCCTACGAAACAATAGTTTATTTTCATCAATAGAGACTCATTTACATTTTGTTATATAAAAACAATGCTTCAAAATGTTGCTAAATTAAATAATTGTCATTTACACTGTTCCTGTATGGTCAAAAAAAAAAAAAAAAATGTGAACTATTAAAAAATTGTTTGGTATTGTATTAAGTTGAAAGTGCATTTTTCAATTTTGCATACCCAATATTAAATGTTAACTTAGTATTTTTGGAAAAGTGTTTATCTTTATTGGCTTTGTCTCATCGCCACAGTGCAACTTAATTAAGTTAACATTTAATATTAAGTTAACGCTTTAATTTTAGATTGCTCTTTAGAAAGCAGGATGTAAAATAGAAGAGCATTTTTGAATATATTATTTTTCTATGGAGAAAATGAGCATGATGACGATCACGAATCTGGCGCAAGAATGCGTTTACGTTACCGTCTCCTCAAAGGTGCAGTCTGAAGTGGAGCCGCACGTGTCCTCGCTGTACAGCAGTCTGTGTGCGTCTCTGGTGTAAGGTGTTTGTGTGTCGCGGGAGCACGGCGTGTCGGGGCTGGGTGGGCTCAGGGGTGACTGCACCGGCCCGTAGTCCTGCAGGAGGTGGAAGTGACTTGCGTCCGGGGATGAGGGCTGAGGCGTCGAAGGGTTCGTTCCAAATATTGATGGTGTTATTCGCCCGTCCAGGGATTTATAGGACCTGTGGAACGACATGGTTAACTATAAACTCATAAAACAGGAAAAGCTTTGTCTGGTAAGATCAAGTAGGGCAGGTACCTGCTGCCTCTCCTCTTGGCGGGTGCGAGAGCCGTCCATCGCCAGCGAGAGCGCTCCTGATCCTCTAACTGCTGGTGGTGTTTAGTGAACGCGGCATCTGAAAGGTCCTCCACCTACACGGATCAATCATTGGGTTACATCACTAATAAGGATCGACAAGTGGTTGAATTGGAATATATGGGAAGAACAAAAGATGGCTGTTATATACCGGAATGTTATTGTCTTCCTCTGCCAGTGGTTTGGCTAAAATGTCCACTTCCCTCCATCTGAACAACAGAGAAATAAGTGTGAGAAGAGCAGATGTTTGAAATGGAACAATTTATTAAACCTTTAGACAAAAAAAAAAAAAAAAAAAAATTTAATATTTGTTCAGTATCATATTTGATACATCAGGATTTTATGACGCATAGTATGATAAAGTGAGAATATGGAGCTCATAAGAAGGAAAAACACCTCAACCTCGCAGAGGTTGCTTTGGTTCTTCTCAATAGATGAGTAACACCGTGTCTACACGGACGCGCCGCAACAGCTAATATCGGTCTACACCGGACGAGATAAAGCGACTGTTGAAAATCATTTAACATTTGTGTCAGCACGTCATAAATAGAGCGCGGCAGCAGTTTTCTGTCGGGGATTTGTCGTGTCGAACCGCGCAGCATCCAGTGTACACAGCATCACTGATTGTAATGACTTCTGTAGTATTTTGGCGTCCGGTGTAGACACGGTGTAACATTGGTTTTGCTTTGTTTCACAGAACTAATCGTTGCCTGGATTGCGTAGGCTATGTGTGTGGGGCGGAGCTATCAATATAGGGGCGAGACCCTTTTGGGATATGGGCGTGTTTGTTTTGGTGATTTCAAATATCAACATCAGCTTCCAGAAATCGCTTACCCCACCTTTAATTATTTCAGGGCTTATAAGTAGCACATCACGAGTAGCTGAATCCTTGACCATCTTCAAGAAACGGCTAAAAACACATCTCTTCCATCTTTATTTGACCCTCAAACTCTAGCACTCTCTATTCTAATTTAATTTGATATAATTGGTCTTCTTTTTATTAAACAAAACACATTTGACTCTCTATCAATTGCATATTTATTCTCTAACTGCTAGCTTTTCTTGTAAAACTAACAGTAGGTGTCTTTTTTCTATATTCTATATACTCGTTCCTACGTGTACTGCGTTAGGCTAACCAGGACTTGTCATAGCACTTGCATGTTGTTGCTCTTTTGTTGGTTTTGATTGCTTCTATAATGTCCTCATTTGTAAGTCGCTTTGGATAAAAGCGTCAGCTTACTGACTAAATAAATAAAACAAACATCAAATATGATACAGTCATCTTTCATGGAGATGAGTGAACGGTGGACTAAGAGGCAGTGTGCGTGACTTGGAGACACACCTGGGTGTGAGAATTTCCTTGTACTGAAGCTTCTCCACTCTGGTGGTGGCGGCCACTGACATTGGAATGACGATGTTGTTGATATCAAACGGACTCTCGCCTCTTCTTCTCCGAACGGTCTGTTTAAAACATGAATGAAAAGTGAACACATGAGCTCTATTTAAAATCCTAACATATTCTGACTTTGAATGTACAATGTTGACATTTGTTTAAATATAATTTTAACTATCACCATATTATGATTCCCATTCTTTCAATCCTAAAATTAAGTCCCGTTCTTTCACCTAAAATTAAGCTGGTATTAAGATTTAAGACACTAATTTATTCTCATGTTTTTGCTGATATAAAGCAAAATGGAGGGGAAGGGGGACTTTTGACTAGGAAGCAAAATAAAGGGGGACGCGACTTCCCACAAGCCGGGATTCAAACTCAAGTCACTTAAAGTTTAATTGTGCCACATGTCAAGAGCGCTTTTGGCTCAGACCAAAACTTTGTACAGAAAAGAATGAACGTACCAAGATGTTTCCCAGAGGAGTGCTGCTCTCAACGGGGAGGGAGAGCTGTCTGGTCAAGGGACTGGTGTTGGAGGAGTGAAGGCTGGACAGAGACACGCATGGACTTGGACATGCATCCATCACCACTTTTGGTACTATTTGAGGAAAGGAAAAATGAAAACAATATGTGCTTATTGACCATTTCATTTTAAATTAAATGGTGTGTTTGTCTGACTGAGCTGTTTGGTACCAGGGTCAAAAACGTCCTTTTCCATTAAGAGACAATGAATTGATTCAATCAATCAGAATACTAAAGTATTTCACCAATAAAATTTTATGAACAAATACACTATTTTACACTATTTACTCTTGTCTTTTTTAGAGCAGCTTTTCGGTATAACTGAATTTTTAGTTTGCATCACTGAATCACTATTTCCTTGTTTATCACTGTAAAACTGCTTTGGAAACATCTGTATTGTATAAAGCACTATAGAAATAAAGGTGACTTGACTTGCAAAGGTGGCACAAGAGCCGCATCCCACATGGCATAATGGTATGAGATTAATATCATTTTAAATAGCCTATATAAAGTAGGGGTGGGAATCTACAGGCACTTCACGATCCGATACCGAGAGTCACGATCCGATTCCAAAACAATTCTTGATCTACATTTTTCCCCCAATTAATTCTTCTGCTGTGTAAATTCATCTTTAAAACTTTACATTTTAACCAGTTTCTATGCTTTTTGTTTATAGTTGGAATCTCTGTATGTCAGTACTGCAATCTTTTTTTACGATTCACAACTTTTTATTTTCTTTTTCAGATTTACTAAATATATTCAATTTTACAGATGTACATTTTAACAAACCCCTCCCCCATCCCCCACCCCAACCTGTGTCAGTTATTATTATGAAGATTGCTAACATACTGCAATCTTAAAAATAGGGGTGTGAATCTTCACTGGTTTCACGGTTCAATTAAATTACGATTATCATTATCAACTCAATATCACAATGTGTCACATTATCAGTTTTTAACATTACTGTACACGGCTACATTTTCATATAGATTTTATATAAAATTAATTTTGTGCAAAATGTTCTTTTATTATTAAAAAAGCAGGCTACTTTTTAAAAGAATTACTTATTTTAAATAAGTGTTCTTTAAGTATAAACAGACAATAGTTATGGGCTTTTCTTTTTTCCTCAGCATTATGCGATTGATTATTACTGATGAGATCATAGACAGTGGTGGCAGCTTTAACAGGCCGCATGCACAGATCTGTTTCGATATATCAGATGTTTTTTCCTGCTCTGAAATGTAACTGACAGTGTGTAGCTTTCATCAATTTCGTATAAAAGTATTCGGAGATGCAAATGCATTTAACCGCAGCCGCAATCGAGCTTCGGGACAAAGCGCACGTGAAAGTCTGTCAGTGCGCGAGTTTCATGCATCTAATACTGCATTCCAAACAGCAGAAATGAAAGCAGATCTAAAGCATATCTAAAGAAAACACGGTGGGTGGAAGCACACACTGTCAAGCAATGTGCACGTGTCTCACAGCACAAATTCTGTGCAATGAAGCCCGACGCATCTCTAGCGCACATGTGCCATATGCGGGGGGGAAAAAACAAGCTCAGAATCGTTGAAGAGAGAATCGCGATGCATCAGAGAATAAATTTTTTTCTCCCACCCCTAATATAAAGTGTGTAAATTAGAAAGCTAAAAACAAGAGCTTATTACATGATAGGGCTGCAATATAAAAATAAATAAAATGAATGCTAAATATTGCCCTAGATATTGTAATAATGCTTATTATAATACAATATCTAAATGTAATGCCATGATCAAGACTTTATGTTCACATTTCACTTCAATCATGAAGGGGCGTTATTTACCCTGGTATCTTGAATTAATTTGTGGTGTCTTTTTTGCCTCAAGCCCATTAATATCTGACCCTGTGTGCTCCTCAGTCTACAGACATGAGATTTTATGACTGCATGCATTTATTTTATGCTGCTGTCAGTAACTGTGCATAGCTGAAATAACCAAAAGCTTTCATTAGACAGGCCGTTTAAGACATATTTAGGGTCATGTTTGTATGGAAAGCAGTGCACTCACAGTCTGCTCTGTCCAGTGAATGCTTTCTGACCCTCTTCCTGCTGTGACTCCGGACCAGCGCACGATCCGGCCTGCAGGGTGTGAGTGTGTCCAGCTTTGGGACACGTGAGATGTTGTCCACCTGCAGCCTGTGCAGCCTCTCCGACCTGTTCTTTTGACGAGCCAAACCTGACAGAGAGAAAGAATGAATGACTTCAGTCACTCTGTCACAGTCAGTGGCTGTGAGTAGAAATGTACTTACGGACTGCAGCTGCCTGCGAGTTTGACAGTCTGAATTTGTGTTTGGAGAGGAACGAGGAGGATGGTGTGATGGAGAGCTTGTGTTTGAGAGAGATCTTCTTCAGAGGTTTGATCCTGTCAAACGGACGAGTCTGCAAATGAGATCTCAAGACCTTCTGCAACTGTAAGCTGAGAGCCACATCTGAGAGACAAACCAGAGGAAAGGAGAAACAATGTAGACAGAATCATTACAATTCATGACATTTTAACAAATCTAGGGCTGGAACAAAGGTCGCGTTAATTGAAAATTTTCCATCATTCATGGATCAGCAGTGAAGGCTGTCGGTCACTTTTTGACAGATTACACTGAAGTTGATCTATTGAAATTTAGACCTGTAATTCCCACCCCTGTCCAGTTGGTGGCGACTGGCGTGTGCGCTCCAGTGTGGCAGCAGAGCGTGGGATCTTCAGCTCCAGAACAAAAATAAAACTGTCACGAGTCTTTTGCAATGCCTTTGATTACGCACAGGCAAGCGCCCACCAGTAAAGCGAAAGAGATGATCAGTTCAGGTGCGCTGCCGCTTCGCTTGTGTCTACGTGATCTATCACACCACAGTAAAGAGTACGGTATTTATTGCTTGAAAAAAATGGACAGATATTGAAATCTGAGACTGTTTCATATCAAAAGTAACAAGCCTATTATGATTTGTTGAATGGGAGGCGCACTATATGAATGCTTTATTCATCAACTGAAAACAGCATCGATTTGTATTTAAGAATCGATGTTGGTTCATAAAAATGAGAATCTATTAAAATCGAGATTTTTTTTTTTTTTTTTTAGCCCTAGCATATTTAGTTGTTTTTAGTGGTCTCGGCTGCAGGGTGTGTTAAACATGAAAAGTGACCCAGTCTCTGTTCATCTGTTCTCATCATAAATAAATAAATGCATAAGCCTATATGCTGTAGGTTCATTAATAAAAAATGAAAATATGATCAAAAATAAAAGCAATTAAATGTGCTATTATAATTAAAATATGAAAATCTAAAATGACGGGTAATAATAGATTACGACAAAAATGTTACGAGCCCCGTCCGCCCGGGGCTGTTGAATGCTTGAATCCGATTGGCTGACGAATGTTCTGAGGTGTGCAATTATTTTCAGGGAAACACACGGCAAACGTAGTTCCAGGCAGGTCTTCACCGCATTACATGTCTGTATCACTTCGCCAAATGATTGGAGTTATTTCAAAGGTCCTTTACAGTCTAGCAGCAAAAGAGCCAAAACCCACAACAACACTGGCCAAACAAATAAATATAGTCAACAATAGGATAAAAACAACAGATCATTTCCATGTTTTTGCCACAAAATGACGTTTTATTATGTACGGAAAACACGTTCTCTATCCCTCTCGCTCTCTCCTTCATAGACGCACAGTTTGCACACATGCGCTTGTTAGCGCTACTCTGACGATTTTATCAGCAACATAGTTTAACAACTTGAAAACTACATGACTTCTCACAAGCGAGGTAACAACAATGGTGCCGTTTGTGAAGAAAATGAATTTAAAGTTTCACTATTACTAGAGACACTGATGCCGAATACTTAAGAGATGCACAGACTCACAGGTAATTCTCTCTCTCTCTGATCATTTAGTTATTAACTACATTATTCTGCTACCAACAGCTCAAGCCTCCATTACTAGGTTTAAAACCACATTTTGGTATTAGCAACGGAGGCACTGGATGAGATTTGGAAGAAATTAATCCTACTCTCAACAGCGTTTTAAGTAGACTTGTCTTGGACTCGTTGGTAAACTTGGTCACGCTTCGCGCCGTGCAATATATGCTTTTTTTTTCTCTTTCAAAACAAAGACTTTGTTCCGCATTAATGTAATGGCATTGGTTTAACATTAGAACGGGCATTTTCTAAGGATTCATTGGTCCCCTGTTACGGCCATATGAGTGTGCGTCGTCAATTATTTTATTTTGGCCACAGACACGCTTCGGCAAGTTGCATATATTTAGTTTATTAACTAATTTTAAAAATAAGCTAACCAAATAAAGCAACTTTAAGGTGGCCAGTAGGAAAAATACAAGAAGATGTGAGTTAAACATATTTTAATAACATTTTTTAGAAAGCTAAAGACGCTGCAAGAGACGCGAGCGCAACAGTCCCTAGCAGAAAAAACAACGGAACAGCAGCGTATATACAAAACCCGTATAAAATATATAAAAAAAAACTGCTGTTCATTGTTTTACATATAGTTAATAATAGCATATGCATACATTTTGAATTTGAATTACAGTGTTTCCCACAGGATTTTGTGAGACTTGTGGATTTGTTTAACATTTACATCATGCAACGTCATGTGACGTCTTTTCTTTACAGAGGGTTAATAAAGAGAAAGTTTCACTAATTTTCAAGTTGACATATTCATGAGAATTGGTCAAATATAAGTCATTGAGAATTTTTTTTGAAAAACTATCAAGTTTAGAGGACACAAGGACTAAAATTAAATGGCAGAAGAGTTTTTTAAAATCACCAAATACATTTTTAGGTAGGATTTTTTTATACTTTTGTTTAAGGATGATTCAGATCTGTTCTATTTAGTTTTATGCAATATGTGTGTAAAAAATTCTTATGAAATGTACCTATACACTATATCTAATTTGTATTAATGTGTTGCACATACAAATGGGAGTAATACTGAATATAATAATATATGATATTTCATAAGCAAATAAATAATTTATTTCCCTATTCAATTGCTGTTCACCTGGTGTCCTCTATTATATTTTCTGTTGTCATACATAATGTTGCTTCAACAAGTATAAATGAATATAATCATATTTCCATAAGTAAACACTAAATTAAATATTGAGCATAGGAGAGGGTTTAAAAAACATTAATACTGCATGTTAACCAGGAAATACTAAAATAGAATGTTCTACAGAGACAAAAACTCACTAGGAGGAGAAATACTCCTTAAATCCTGATTTATAATAGAAGATATGCGCGATATCAATTATCAATAATTAAGTATGTGGTTTTGAAGAAGATTTTTTTCTGACCGTAAAATCAATATACATCTAACTTATACTAAAACCTCTTTGGAGTGACTATATGCGCCCTACTCTCAATAGTGGTTTTCACCAACTCTGGCTATATCCAACGGCCCGTACTTTTGTATCATTCAACCAAATAAAGTGCACTCATTTCTAATTTCCCAAGCCTGCGTCTGAGTAACAAACTATATGCGCATAATAACAGAAGAGTTTTGGTACTTCAGAATTATGTTCATATTTAAAGGTCCAAACATACATAAAACAAGTATAAATGGTAAACAGTAAGTGACAGGTACTCTTCACTATACTCCTTAAATCCTGCTTGGAAACAATATACATCTAACTTATACTAAAAAGCTGTTTTGTAAAATGATTTACTGACGAGTCGGCTGCGTCGGTTTTGTAAATGATTTACTGAGCTGAAAGCTCTGCCGCTCGTTTCTCAGAACAGACACCGAGAGAGGCGACACTGCGCCGGGAGTCAGACCTAGCGCTCGCGGGGCAGTACTGGAGACATCTTCCAACTGAACGATAGCTAAGGGTTTTTCTAAAAAGTTGTTAGGTTTGTCAGTATGTCCCTGTTATGGAAAAAAAGCCACCAGAATGTTCTGAGAGTTGCTAAATATTGTGCTAAAGTCGCACTCGTGTGTGAGAGACACGCGAGCTGATGGCAAGCAGGTGGTGGATACTGTTACGGCCCGCCACAAATAAATGAACGTATGAGAAACCCTGGAGGTTGTCTGTGGGAGTGTCGACAGTTCCTCGAGCCCAGGTAAAGTCTATGTATGGGAAACACTGTATACACGCAATATATACACTTTTTAAATCATTTTATATAGTAATACTGTATACATATACCATACTGTATACATCAAATCACATTGTATATTTGCAGAAAAATCTATTGTGAAAATAGTTGTTAGCTCTAATTGCATCTGACTGTGCATCTCACCCGATTGCATGGACAGAACAGGGTGGATGCTGCGGTCTCGATGCGCGACTCTCTCCAGCAGAGGGCGATTAAACGGTAAGTCTGGTTTGGAGAGAGGAGGAGCACTGCCACACATGACACACAAGCCGTTGACTTCACACATGTGTGGAGGTGAGAAAGACACTCTCTGAAACTGTTAAAGGAATGAAACTTACTTCAGATACACTTCAAATCAGCCAAAAATGTGCTCCTGGAATATTGATACATTCATACCAACAAACCAACCCAGACGCACCTTGCCGTTGAGATTGTGGACCGTGTTGGGGTGGATAAGACGTCGTCTCCTGCAGGTCAGCAGTGGACGTGTTCGTGCAGATGTACAGCTGTTGTCCAGACTTGACAAGCATGTGTCAGACACTCCTGCCACACTACTGAAATAAGAAAAAGAGGAAACAACATAAAATCCAGTTTTTGCTAAGCTAACAGGTAATATGATTCACACACACACACACACACACACATATATATATATAGATACACACACACACACACACACACACACACACACACACGTGACCCTGGTCAACCAAGGTGCACAGGTATATTTGTACCAATAGCCAAAAATACATTGTATGGGTCAAAATTATCGTTTTTACTTTTATGACAAAAATCCTTATGATAAAGATAATGTCCCATGAAGATATTTTGTCAATTTCCTACTGTATATCAAAACATAATTTTGAGTAGTAATATGCATTGAATATGCGACTTTTTTTGCATTGATTTGGACAACTTTACAGGCGATTTTCTTCATTCCAGATTTTCAAATAGGCATAATTCTGTCTCTGCCAGACAGTTATGTCCTAACTACAAAAAATAAAATAACAATAATAGTATTATTGCCCTTTATTGGGTTACTTTATTTTTTAAATTAGATAAACAAAATAATAAATAAATGTGATAATACTATTCAATTTAAAATATATATATATTTTACAGCACACGTTGAAAATACAATGCCAATATTTACATTTTAAATGTGAAAATCTGGACTTTTCCAGGTTTTAAGTGCTATAATCAGACCCCCTGTACATCTACCAACCAAGGAAACGTGAAAAAGATTTACCCAGTAACTTTGTCATTAAGCCTTTTTCTGCAAGCATCTGAAAAAATGAGCGCATCTGATTTCGCTCTCCTAGTGACGTTGCAAAGGGATCTCATTATAATATTACCGCCCGTTAATCTGTAAATTTCCACCAGCTGCTCCGTCATTTTGATTTTGCAAGCGACAACGGTGTAGCAGTTCTAATGCATGGTGAAAGTTTGAGTAAAACATGCTAACTTCTGCCTTTGGCTGCACAGACGAGCGCAGAACACTGTTTAGTCCCAGCCTCAGAGGAGACGAGAGAGAGCAGAGGATTTATTTACTGTATATTGCTACTGCCACACAGATCTAAAACAAACATGCGATTTATTTCCCTACACAGAAATAACCCACTGTTTCTGTAACTCGTGTGTTTTTAATGTAAACTTGTGTGTGAATGAGAACTTCGTTTAGTACTCGCATGCAGTGACAGCCGCTTTCTGTCCGTGCGCACTCAGAAAACCGTATCAGAATTTTAAACTAATATGGTTTATAACGCATGATATCAGTGCAATAAACATGATAATCAGAACCAAAACAGATGTTTTAGAAGGTACGAGCTGAAATAGCGCAGCTCATTTGGATTTAAAGAAACCGGCACGGAAATCAGTGTTTCTGCTTCCACTCAAAATACGCATTTTCTAAATTATATAATAAATTATCTTTGGGGTATTTTGAGCTGAAACTTCACAGACACATTCTGGGGACACCGGAGACTTATATTACATATATTGTAAAAAGGGGCATAATATGTCTCCTTTAATTTCTTCCTATTTATTTGTTTGTTTGAATTATGAGCACTTTTCAAACCTTACCAGCAAGTAAGTCTGCGCACTGCTGATTTTAGAACCGCCGAGTGACACACATTTATGCTTTGTTCGAATTGAAGTCTTACACAATATTAGTTAGTCGATCTAAAATGATGATTGTGCATTAACAGCGGGCAACTATGTCGGTATGCAAATGAGCCGTCTGAACTTATTTACCCAGCGCAATTTTTTATTTTGGTTGCGTACCCGCATACCACTTATGTGCACGCCTGTGTGTGTGTCTGTTTATAAATATATTTACACACACACATATATACACACGCACATATAATTTTATTATGCACTGTAATGCGTACATTTATAAAAAATAGAAAAAACTATTAAGAACTAAAAAAACGACTGCACCGAATCCAATGAATAAATGTGAGTACGTAGTAGTTAAAGACACTTAATTTCAACTGGGTCCAGTTATTACATTTGTTAGCAAGTGGAAACAACTTATACTACTAACAAGTTCAAATATTTATGCCGACACAATATTAACCACTAAATTAGTCCGAACCTAATGGAGATGCCGTTCTCAGTTGTGTCCGCCAAACGAGACTGGGATTCTGTGAAATTCTGGGATGTTGCGGAGGTCGGGACATTCTCATTAGTCTCCGTCATAATTACGGTACTCTGGCAGGAAGGGGCGGAGTTTCCCAGCTCCACAGGACCCTGCAGAGCATGAAAAGAACATTACTTTATACACGGCCAAATTCCATTATTCCCAATTTCAAACATTCCTGAACCTGGGTGCTGTTTTTGTCTTCTAACACAAACACAGTAGCTATCAAGCGTCTGCAAACCTTGCTGGAGCGGAGCTGGCGGTAGATGTCGACCTGCTGTCGGATGCGGTACTCCAGGTCTGATATCTGAGCCTGAAGCCATGTCCAGTGACTGATGATTGTGGCTCTTTCCCTGGCAAACCGCCCTTCTGCTCTCCTCCATCTGAGACAGAAAAGTGAACAATCCGGTTAAACACTTTTAAACAAGTTGGACATTTAGTTGTTTAGATAACTAGGAGAGTCATTGGAGGGTTAGCTCTGTTTACTTCAGTGAGCTAGCTGTGACGACAGTTAAAACATACAGGAAACCCTCAGGATGTTTCTCTCTGACTTTTCCAGCCCTGATGGTCAAGATTAAAGAAGAAATCAGTCATCTAGATTGTAATGATGATATTTAACACATAGAGGGCACTGCTAAACACATTCAGTTCAGAACCCCATCTTGACTTGTCACTTATATACTCCACAATATGAATCATCTCTTTTTTAAATACAGTCAGTAGTTTTTACGTCACAGTCCCACAAAATGACCGGCTCGTTTCCCTCATCTGTGCGTCCTGTAGCGGCTAAACAGCACCGCAGCTCCACCGACTACAATGTCCAGCAAAACGTCCAAATAATCAAAAACCGGTAAAAGATTTTGTGATGTGTTCTGCGAATGTTCAGCAGTTGATCCCTGGTAAAAAAAAACTGATCGTGTTTGAGAAACAAAAAACAGGAAAAACAAACAAAATAAATTACAAACACTGAAGAGTAAAGCACTGAAGCTGCCATGAGCGGCACACAATCCTAGGGTTTAAAACATATACAATAGCACAAAGATATAAATGAAATACAACACTAAATAAACTGAATATAGTATTTTTATTAAAGCTACAAGTTACTCAATCAAGATAAATGGGTGATTTTATCTTTTAACATTAATGACACCACAGGTATATTAGGTTGTGGTTATTTTGGCTTTGCTTTGCGAGGTTTTTATGGTTTAAGCACAACAATTAATTAAAAAAAAAACTAAATTGAGTACTTGCATTGTGCCTGTCTATCAGAACCAAACTGAATCCTCTCTAAAATGCCTACATTTAGGCTAATTTAAAAATAAATGTACTTTTTAAAAAAATGACACTGATGTATTGTACCATTATCATAAGGTTTTAATAACTTAGTGGAGGATGAGCTTTTTATAGGGGAAAAAAGTGTGCAGTGCAAAGTGTATTTTGTGTGATGGTTGTTGTTGTGTCTACAGACATGAAGCTGGTTGTGCCATACTGGTCTTATCTGGGTTTCATGATAAACACCTACACAAAAGCACACCGCCACCATCTCATGGCAAAGTCCCTCTCAGCACATTCCCACCGCGCCTTGCCTCAGAATACACACAGAGCACGCCCTCACACGCAGCCGCTCACATTTGCCCACGTGGAAGCCGGCAACTCACTGTGACGAGATAAATGAGCCCTATGAACCACCAGCACACATGAGATATGCAATATGATTACACTGCTCGCTGTCTGAGGTAATTCATTTTTGTAGAATACACCGCTGCATAATTATTAGGCCCATTGGTATTCTGATGACATTTTTTTCCAAGCACATTTCCAATTTCAAACCACATCAATCTTAATAACTACAATTATTGTTTTATTTAAAGGTGATAATTGTCCATGAAGGCTAGAAGTAAAAAAAAATCCTTCTATTCAACACCATTTTCCAAACCTGCTGTTGTTAAAGAGGTCATTGATGCCCATTTTACAAAAGTTGATGTGATTATTTAGGGTCTTATTGAAAATTCTATAACATACTTTGGTTAAACACATTTCAATGGTAGTGTAAAATACACCTTTACCCTGTCAAAATCAGCTCTGTTCTCATCAATCCGTTATAATCCATGTCTCTTTAAATGCTAATGAGCTCTGCTGACCCCGCCCCTCTCTTCCGTGGAGTGACGAGCAGACTGAAAACTTCAGCCGCGAAACTGGCTAACTAGCACATCATTAGGAAAGGCGATTTGCAAAGATTCATAAAAACCCTTATACTCACTTCTTCTGTAGATGAAGCTGGATCACGAATGATTCGCACGAACATAGATGCATTTAGGCAGATCGGGGACCATAGCATTCCCTTCAAAACTAAAGTAACGTTAATCCTCTGCGTCTTCAGTGGCTCAGATAAAATTAATGATGACTGCTATGTTCATTACTACATCCAACAACTAAACACTTCAATCTCTTAACTGGAAACATCTTGTCTTCCTCTGCACCGACACAGCTCTCAGCTCACTCAGGGCGGGTTTTAGGTAAGACGGCTTGTCAATCAATGATCGTGTGTGCGCGGTAGTGTTGGGTACCGAAACCCTACCTATGTAACCAGTATGTGTACAAGAACTGAATCAGAAAGCAGATTTCGGTGCTTCATTTCAGTACCATGCCTGAAAGTTTTTCAAGAACATAGCAACGGTTGTGATATGATGTCATGTTCTGTGTTTCTTTTTAAAAACATAAATTAAATGCATAAATAATAATAAATCCAAAATGTAAAAATATACAATATACACTGCAAACGTGCATGTTGTTACATTACATGTTTTTTGTTTTGGGGAAGGTTAGAACGGCTCTAAGGGCCTGACGAATCACGATCACGATTTCTACCAAGGGGGATCCCCGGGAACGAGATTTAATTGTACGGAGGGGGAATAACCCCCTGGACCGCAATTTGTAAAGCAGGGGTCCAAGTGGATATGCTGTCCATGGGGCCCAGAAAATGTAGCGACGCCACTGGTCATGCATCTTCACATCAATACAAATTCACAGGTCAAGAGTTCATGAGAACTGTTCATGCAAAACATACTTCTTTGCATGAACTTTAATTTATGAATGCGTATGAACGGAAGACAATGGCGCACAAAGTGTACAGTTGCTATTCACAGACCTTTATCAGTGACTATATTCACTATAACAATTGCTTAAAGGGATAGTTCACATAAAAATTAAAACAACCAGCAAGTTGTTCCAAACACTGGTAGCAAACAGCTGATGGCAACCATCGACTTCCATAGTATTTTTCCCCCTGACTATGATACTCAATGGCTACCGCCGACTGTTTGGTTACCAACCATCTTCTTTTGTGTTCAACAGATGAAAGGAACTCGTACAGGTTTGAGAGTGACTAAGTTATAACATAATTTACATTTCTGGGTGAACTATCCCTTTAATTGTTGTCATTCATCCATATACTCTTCCACACGTGTGCGTTTGGACGACGCGGGTGAACGATAACAAAGGAGTCGTCCTCCCTCACTTTGCCAGCTGTGAAGTGAATCATCTTGTAATTGTGTTTTATAAATCACATGGGGCTGACGGAGGGAGTACAAAGACAGTCATTTAGCATAAATGCCTTTGTTCTTGGGTTTCAGACTGTGAGACGGAGGGACTGGATGAACCAAAAACACAGATAAATACCAGCTGACTGACACACTGGCTTAGCCAACTGTTTCATATGGAGCCCTGCCTGTTATTTTTCACTCATATAGATCAAGGCATACACCGTATTTTAGCTTAAGGAGAAAATTAAAGCAATTATAACAGGGAGAGATGAACTTCTACAATATGATAGTGTGTCTACTCAGCCGTCTTGCTGTCTACTGCCTGCATAAGAAGTTGCCTTTCAAGGCAGCAAGCTTACTGAAATAAAAGCTGAATAAATGACAAACGGTGCATGGGAGACTTGACAAACAACAAGTGCTTCTAATATTAGCACTAGCAAATAAATATATTCTCGAACAGAGCTGCAAGTAGGGCTGCACAATTAGCACTGTGTTCATTTACACGTGAGCAGCTCATTATCATTATATCATTATGATATTTGCAGTGTTTCAGAGCGGCTCAGTTCACAGTAATTGCTCCACACACACTCTGCATCTGCTCTGAATTTGGGTCACTTTAACGTACATTTGGACCAACTACTTTCACAAAAATTAAAGTTTCATGGTTCAATGTTTGGGAAAAAATTTAACCATAAATATTTGTAATTGTAATACTTTTTTTTACTTTACAATTAAATGTTACAATAGTAATCATTCTTATTTTGCTTTTATTTAGAAATGTGTATATTTCATAGTAATAATAATCAGTATTATGTAGTTGTTTGAACAAATCTTCTATGGTCCGATTACAAGTTGTACAGAATGCGGCTGGAAGGTTTTTGACTAGGAACACAAGGAGGTCGCACACTACCCTTGTGCTTAAGGCCCTTCATTGGCTCCCCATTGGTTTTAGAGTGCATTTTAATATTTTGGTCATTACTTATAGAGCCCTGCATGCTCAGGCACCCTCTTATATCCATGATACATTACATGCACACTCTCTCCTGGCCGGTCTTTGAGGTCTTCTGACACAGACCTTTTAACTATTCCCAGAACATGTCTTAAGACAAGGGTGACCGTGCTTTTGGAACACTCTCCCCTTGTCATTGAGAACTATGTGTTCTGTTGAATCTTTTAAAAAACATCTAAAGACATACCTTTTTGGACAAGCTTTTAACTAACAATATGGTCTGGAAGCAATTTTTGTGATATTTGGTGGTATTTGTACAGCTGGTACTTTAACTTATTTTGCTTTTAATTTTAATTGTAAAGCACTTTGGGACTCCTTGTCTGTGAAAGGTGCTATATAAATACATTTTACTTACTTAAAGTAATTCTTAAGTCATGATGTTAAAGCAAGGAAAAGAGCAAGAATTGAAAAGATGGATGGAGAGAAAGAGAGAGGTGATAAATAGAGAAGTTTGTGAGGTGGTTAGGCTTGGCAGAGAAATGCAGAGGAATTATGGAGGAAAGATGGTGAAAAAGGGGTGGAGGAATGCAAGGCGAAAAGAAAGAACGTCTGAGAAATTGAGAGAGGAAAAGGTTACGCAACCAACACGAGTGGGCTCAGCTCAGACAGAGAGAATGGGAGGAAGAACATAAGAGGACAATGGCGAAGAAAGACTCCAGAATGAGAGAGAGAGACAGACGTGACGATGGAGACAAAAGAACAGGGGAAAAGTAAAATCCTGAAAACATAAGTGTTTATGATGGTTTCCAAACATCTAGGGGCACACATAGGCTACCCAAATACATCAGCTTTTGTGAAAAATCGACAGCAGATTTGGAGATATTATGAACAAACCTGACGGGGCGCTATTTCAACCGGCACAGCTTTTGTAATACTGTAGTGGTAGTATGTAACAAAAACAATGAATGCACAGTTTATGGATGAAGGACTGAATATGGCTCGTTTTTCTCAAAACACAAACAAATACACTGATACTTGTGTTTATCAGATCAAAAAAGGCACTTCCTGATTAGCAGTTTTCTCACAGTGTGGAATCCCATAGAAAGATAGCGATATACATTGGGAGATACATTTTGTTGACGAGTAAGACGGAGAAAGGGAGATAAAAATACACAAATGCGTTCTCCAAAAGTGGAGGAGTGGGATATAAGAGCGGTAAAACTGTTTCATAAATGTAACTCATAAATCAAATTGTATGCATTACAGTATTTCTGATTAATTATTTGTAAAATGTTGCGATATAAACTTGCATGACTTCTTACTTCTGTGGAACACAGAAATATATATATATATATTTTGAAAAATTAGAAATTCAAGCTTTTCTCCCTTTACATTGTATGGTCTGAGAAATTAAAAAACACACATTCCTCAATACATACACAATTATTTTATGTATCTCCCAGAAGAAAGAAAGTCAAAGGTTTTGCTTTATGCAAAATATAAGTTCAAACATACATTTTTGATTTTCAGTTCATGTAAACATGAAATAATTATATTGTCAAACAAGTTTTTGAATTGTCTCTGAATTAATTTGATTAAGGCAGGCACACATTCACTGAAACAACAACTCAGGCTACTTATCAGAATATATAAAATATCATACTAAATAGTAAGACATTATGATTTTCCGCTCAAGACCTTTCACCCAGCTTCAAGAAAGTGGACCTCTGTACATTTTAGTTGAATACCCCTGATCGGGGCACACATACGCTACCCAAATACATCAGCTTTTGTGAAAAATCGACAGCAGATTTGGAGATATTCAAAATGACTATTTTTTTCACAACACAAAAACAATGAATGCAGTCCAGGACTGAATATGGCTTTTTCCATTAAAACACAAACAAATACACTGCTTATCTTTATCAGATCAAAAAAGGCACTATGATTAGCTTAAACATGCATTTGTGAATCTCAAGTCCCAAATATGTTGGGGTAATTTTTTTCATTACAACAGTTGAAACATAAATTTTATAAATGTAATAAATGAAATGTATGCATTACAGTATATCAAAACTTGCATGTTCTTACTGCTGTGGAACACAAAAATATATATATATAGTATAAATGTATATATATATGATTTTACCACTGACTTACATTGTATGGAGAGAGAAAATGGAATTTCTGGGGGAATTTTCCCCCCCCCCCCCCCCCCGGATAAGGCTACTGTAAGAATAATAAAAATAAATTTGTATCCATTCACATAACTCGACATGCTAAAACACAGAATTTGGTAACAATAAAACATAAGGTGAGAAAGAAATATAACATTTCACATGGCCCTAAACATGTAATTTTTGTTACACTTTTAATAAGTTAGTGTTAAATTGTATACGTTTCATGATTTTAAATAATTAAACATGCTTTTTGATTAATACAATTTTAATACGATCATTAAAAAGTAGTCCAGAAAAATTTAAAAGGCGAAAAAACTGAATCCAGAAAAATTCAAATGGAAAAAAAACAGAATTTAGAAACAAATAAAACGGAATTTGGGAAAAAATAAAACGGATTTCATAGGGCCCTAATTAAACCCCCATCTCTGTAAAGCGCTCCAGCAGTCACTCTCGGTGGATTAAAGTGGTCTTTAATTGCAGTAAAAGTAAATCTTCCATTTGCATAGCAGCTGTGTTCCATTAAAAGCGTCCCATAATGATTGTGGATGTAACCAATGTAGTGCCTGCATTTAACCATCACAGCACAAAGCACACACCACACATACAGGCCTGGCCCGAGTGACAGTGAAGGGGCAGTTCGTATTTATCGATCAGGCCTTATCGTTTTTCCATACATAATAATAATACACAATATAAATATATATTTATTGTTTTTTAACATGGCTTTTTATGCAAAAAAAACAAATACTATTAATTTGTAAATGCAGCAGTGACATTTTTTTGTCCAAACGAAGATAATAGAGTTAAGAACATGAACAAAGAGCCGACAACTGTCTTACTGTGAGCAGCGCCGCGACTGAACATGTTTAACATCACGCATTGACATCATAAAAATATAACAACAACACCAATGCACATCGCGTCTTCATCTGTGATAACACAGTCTGAAGTTATAATATGAAATGTGCATGTAATAAACAAACACACTACTAACATCAGAATTGTCTGAAGCGGAATGGAAGGAAAGAAAATGTCAACGAAGCTAAAAAAGTGTTAAGAATTAATAAAACTAAATTGTTCATTTCGACATAATTATAACAGAAGCTGACAGTGTTAAATAAAACTGAATTTGAGAGTGAGAAAAAAACATTTAAACGGAATTTGGGAAAAAATAAACTTCGGATTTCATTTTGGGCCCATAATCCTACCAAAGCAAAGCAAAAACTCTCTGGCACCTCAAGGGCTCCTAAACAGCAGTTTCACTCTCAATGGTGGTTAAAGAAATGGTCAGCTTTAAATACTGCACTTCAGATAAAACATTTAATCTGGTAAAACTGTCCTATTATTTGTAAAATAGCTAATTGTTGTCTAACCGCACGATTTTCTAGTTTGATTTATATGCAGCTGTGTTCCATGAACAAGCAGCCTCCCATAAGACGATTGTGGATGTTTGGGATCGTCCTGGTAAACAGAATGCTGAACTCATCCACGTGAGCATTCAATGTCATGCACAAAGTTTAAATTCATCTTGATTTAACTGTAGTCAGAGGTCAACAAGCAGCAGTTCCCCATGAACTAATTTCCCAACCATCACAGCGTGTGTGTCATAAACATGTGCCGAGAAAGATTAGTCAGAGAGCACTGCGAAGGACGAAATAGGGCTGAAAAAACACTTATTTAGATCAGGATCATCATCAGCGTACAGCCAGCAAACACACACCCTGAATGGATTCGAGCATGTGACAGTGAAGTATAGAGAAACTGGAGCATGTTTCATTGAGCTCAAATTTGACATCCAAAATCTGCCTTCACGGATGCCTGATTATTTAGGTCAAAGGTGCAAAGCCAAGTCAGCAATCTGCTAAATGGTTCCTTTTAAAACAGCGTGCATTGATAAATCAACCTAAAATCTGTCCAGCCACTTATCTCCCTAAATATGAAATCAGATAAAATATGATAAAAAATAAATCTAAATGCTCATTGTGCTAAACTCCAAAGCAACAGGATATTAGCACCTGTATATTTGAATATATAATGCACAGTTTACCAACACAAGGGGTCTGAAGTGCATCTGCTTCTGTTAGGCAGAGCTCACAATGCTTATTCTCCTCTCTGTATGCACACCAAAAACAGGAAGTAGAAAAAAATTATGCATGAAAGAGAAACTGCTTCAAAATTACTTTTTTTATCCATCACCTGTGGTTTACTTTGATTTAAATATTAACCAAAACATCAGGGTTCTTGGTTTCACCCACTCTATTTTCACCAACAATGAATCAGACTCTCCCTTAGGGACCAAACAGGAAATTTAACCTCACTGAAGTTTTCAAATAAGGCCACAGCCGAGGAGGACCGCTGAAATGACTTTAGACTAGACTGCGTTATGACAACAAGATCTATGATCTCACTGTACTAACAAGGTCGGACTGGAAATTAACAGTGACTCTCTACAAGGTTCAGGGCATGAGCACACAGGCCTACAGTCACAAACATGCCCCTACAGTCCCTTGGGGCTATAACGTGCCTGCTGAACGGGCCACAATGGTAACTAAATCAAAAAGTGCATCCCACTTCACATACTTACGCACTTTTGCAGTGCGTGTTGAGAGGTGTACTCACACTGAAAATTACAAAATGAAAAAGTGTACTTCAGATATCCGGATGATGCACTTTGTTAACCAAAAACACTTTGTGCACTCAACTTTTACAGCTTTCTTTACATAACAGAAAGGATTCAATGCTGCATTATCAAATACTTCATTGTATTAGACTTTTATTTCACACTGATAAGCATTACGCACTTTTGCAGTCAGTGTGAAGAGGCTAAAACAAAAAAACTATAAAGAACTCACACTGAAAATTAGCAAAATAAGAGTGGACTTCAGATATCCTGGAATATATTGTCTTAATGCACTTTGTTAATCCAAAAACACTGCTGTATGCTTTAACATCACTTCAATACATACAGTGTTTGTTCCTATTTACCATTTTGGAAAAATACTACTAGAACAGTGAATGGTGGAGTGTTTATTTACAGCAGTTTGTGTGCATAATGTACAAAACACATATGTGCCAAATTGATGGACTGTTCTAGGATACACCCATTGTATATAGTTAATGCAGGTTTCCGGGTTGGGGCTGCAGGATGGTTCACAAAAAGTGCATGCATGCAGTAGAGGTGTAGAAACAAAATGATTAGATATATCCAACCAGTGGGCCCTGTGCAGTTGCATTATATAGAAGAACACTGGTTATGCCTCATTTTTTCTGTAGTTCTTTCCTGAAGAACATTTTATTCATCTAAAAAAAAAAAACTTTCCACTATAAAGAACCTTTTGGGGAATGGAAAGATTCCATGAATGTATGAGGTGGTGTATAGTACGTCCCTGAAAGAAAGGTGATATGGGTTCAGCGAAAAATCCAACCAAGACGATGGAGAGTGCAAGAGGAATGTTCATTACAAACCCAATTTATTCACCTAAAACCAATTAATAAATGGTTCAATCTAAATAAAAACTGAGCATTGTATCCACAAAATTAGCATGCACTATATATTTATGCTTATGAAAGTATAACACCATTAACAACATGCTAACCCTAAACACTACCCAAATCAGTTGTCAATAGTCTCCCATGCACCGTATTTTATGCCTAAACTGTTTCAGATCAGTTACTTATGAGGTTCCATTTAAGTTGTAGGAGAGTTTTTGCACTCTTCTCACATGTGCTACACATGCAACTTATGCATAACAGAGTGTTCTAAAAATGCTGTGCTCAGGTTAAAAAATGAAACTTTACAAAAAACATCCTGCACATGAAACGTCATTCTAAAAACAGTGCACAAATTAAAAGTAGTTCAATTCTACATTCTGTATTGCCACATTCATCTGATCAACAGATTATCAAGAAATAAAAATGTAGGGTGGGACACGGCTATCGATAGAATTTTGAGGTGAGGGCGCAAAAGTTAGATAATGATAATGAATTCGCTGGACAGGGTACAAGGGGACTACATGATTCGAAAAATTCTGCATACATCACCAGAGAGAAGTCTAACATTTTCACTGAAAGACCAGTTGACATTTTGATTAAATAACCGTTCACAATAAGATCTAAACCATGCGCTTCATTTCATGTCTTTAAAAGCAGACTCTTTCTAAAAACAACTGTTTGACTTACAGTTTAATATGACGCTGGTCAACATCCGCCCTGGCCAGCTCCGCCTCCTCGACATCGCTCTCTCCTCCCGAACTGCTCTCGGTGGCGTCCGAGTCAAACTGTGCCTCTGTCGCTCGCAAATACGTGGTGCCGCTCAGATGCAGTTGCTCCAGTTCCGAAGCCACCCTACCACCCTTCAAAAAACCGACTCAGATTATGCGTGTGGGTGTCCACGGAAGCACGAGAGCCTCTCCACGCCCCTTGGTCAACCCTACGGCTAGATGTCGGAGTCAGAGTGCGGTCCAGAAAACCAGAGAGTTGCTGTTTGAAATGCCGTTGCACCTGCTTGGCCTGCACCACCTGCAGCCGCTTGCGAAGACGCAGCAGGCGCCCTTCGATGTCCGTTTGCCTGTGTTGGCTCTGCTGAGCACGATCCCGGAGCAGAGCCTCCAAGTTAGGAGTCGAAAGGGATGAGTCATCATGGACTGGGGAAGAGTTAAGGGACGAGGGACAGTCGACGATATTGTTACTGTTTGTTTCAACAACGGGACTCTCCAGTTCTGCTTTAACCTCCGTGCTTTCAGACAAAGCCGTGAGCTCCCTATGTGATGACACGCCTTGAACGCTTGGTGTCGAATTCTGTTGTGGCTTCACGTCGCCGTTCTGTCCACTGGTTGCAAAAGTACCGACAGACTTGGAGGACACGGATAACAATGCTTCCCCATTGGTGGAAGGCTGGTTGCTGTCTCCATTCACTGTGGCCACGCTGCCTTTCTCAGCCACGACGGCACTAGGTACAGCTACTTTCTTGGAGAGTCCGTTCACAGGCACCATGGTACTTCCAGCTCCGGCACCGTTGACAAGGCTCTTCAATTGACCTCTGGTTAGCTCCAATGCGTGGCGTTTGCGCAGCAGGAAGTCGCTGCCTGCAGCAGCGCTCGGGAAAATGGAGCCGCCCAGCAGGCCGTGGCTCTTCAGCACCGACTGCTTGATGAGGACACCTTGCAGCTTCAGCGACTCCTTGACTTTGGTGGACGAGGGCAATGGTTTGACATCAGAGCACAAGTACGGTGCCAGCTTGCCCAGGGACGGGGCTTTAGACAGGGGTTCCTGCTCCTGACCCTTGACGCTGTGGTAATGGGCGAAGTTCTGTCCGTCGTCGGCGCTGACGTGACACTTGCCGTTGGTGTGGCTACCGGTAGAGTCCGAGACCGAGTCGGAGATGAGGATGTTGCTGGCGTTGCTGTTGTTCTCTGTGCTGCCGGGGGACAGGGTGGATGAGGAAGAGGCGAGTTTGAAGCGGATGTGGCGGGCTTCGGCTGGGGCGTCGGTCAAAGCGGGCGCCATCGCAGCCATGCAGGGCCGAGGAATGGGCACGGCAGCCTGCACCTCCAAACCTTCACTCCAGCCCACCTACACAGCCTGGCTACAAAAGAAAAAAATATATATAATTAAATAAATTCTAATATTTGACAAATATTTGCCATATGTCAGAAAGGAGGTTTGCAAGCCATTGCTCTTGTGTAATCCTCACATATATGATAAAAGAATATTCAAGGGATACATCTATACATATCAATTGTATGAAGGTATTTTTTACTAAGAGTTTTTTATCTTAAATATCTTCTTACAAGACTCAGAGAGTTTCAGCAAACCTTGTTCTGAGGCTCAACATTTGAAAAATAAGCCACATACCTGAAACATAAACTGCATAAATAACAAATCTCGGT